>PVJH01004204.1:0-128856 GCA_004026705.1 Nesogale talazaci
AACAGTATGCGTCACATCTGGAATTCTCTTCATCCAGTATATATGGTACTACCACTGTATTATTAGTTTAAGGATGATTTTTGTATATCTGAAAGTGTTTATTTCATTCTAGGCATAGAAAGTACACTATACACTTAGGCAAACTGACATTAGATATCATTCTTACTTTTCATACTTATTACTGACTTACAGTAACATAATACCGACTTACCCACTCAAAACCAAAAAAAAAAGAAATTCACTGTTATCAAGTCAATTCCAACTCATCATGACTTACAGGACAGAGTCAAACTGCCCCTTTGGGTTTCCAAGACTTTAAACCTTTACAGGGATAGACAGTCTCATGTTCTTCCACCAATTCCAATGGAGAATTGGAACCATTCCCAACCCAGGACTGCCTGTTTATAGCAGGGTGTTTTTGTAGAGTCTTTGTCCAACATCCAAGTCACAGAACATCCTAGCTAACAGAATACACTGATAACGTTAAGGGATATATGACCAAATAGTATCTGCTAAAGTCATACCTGCCCGCTCACCACTTGTCTGTCAAGTTGTCACACTGTGATGACTTGAGGGTTGCTAAGCTGCTAGAAGCTGTGTCACCAGGATTTCAAACCCCTGCTGAGTCACCCAAAGGGGATAATCTTTCAGCCATGCTTCCAGATGAAGAACCAACAGTAAAGCAGGAATAAGCTCTCTATCATTACAAAACTCATGAATCTAAGTGGAGCACTGTCAGAGATACTAAAACCTTACGACAAGGTCAGACCCTCGGGTCGGAGGCACTCAAAGGAAGCTGCAACAATGGCTCCAACATATCCACAAACGTCAGGAGGACGCTGGACCAGGCAGTTCCGTTCTTTTGCACGTGGCATTGCGATGAGTCGGGCCATTTGACAACACTTAACAAGAAGTCTGGTGATAGTGGGTTCCAGAAGGTGAGCAGTCTGGAACCACCAAGCACTCATTGGACAAAACAGGGCCTTCTACTCCTTTAAAGAGTTCTGCTCCTGAGAACCACTGGGGCAGTTATACTGTGTCCTCTGCTCACTATGCGTTGAAATCAACTCAATGGCAGTGAAAACAAAGAAACACGGTGCTTGACCACCAGCTATTCATCACTCCTCCGAGAACAGTTGTAAAATATTTATATTCGTCTCACAATTTGTATAATTTAACATTTGTATAACTTTTCATGAAATCAGTAGTATTTTAATCATTGCAAATACATAAATAGGTGTACTATTATTTTTTAATAAATCATTTGATTAGGGGCTCAGACAACTCCCATCACGGTCAATACATAGGTCAATTGTATGCATACCACGTTTGCACACCTGCTGTCATCATCACAGCTGAAACGTCCTCCCTCCACTTAGGTCCCCCTATTCCAGCTCCCCCTATTTCCCTTCCCTCCCCGCTCCCTCTCCCCCATGACCCCTTCATGACTTACACATTATTACTTCTTCATATCTTATTCTGTCCGTGTGTCCCTTCACCCACTTCCCTGTTGTCCAGTACTCTAGAGAGGTCACCTGCCGATCCCTGCAATTGGTTCTCCCCCTGCACTCCACCCGCCCTCAGCCCTCCCGACACCACCAGTCCCACCACTGGTCCTGAAGAGATGTCTGTAAACTTGTTGATACTAGAAACGTTTTGGCAGAACACCTTTCTTTGTTTTGGGTCCCTTCACCAGGATTCCAAACTGTACCTCACTCCACCACCTCATTTCAGCCCATGGCACGTGTTGAGCGAGCCTGGGGGTTTCGGATTTGGCGCCAATCTCGAATAGAACTCTACTGGAAACACAGGGAAGGTCAGACAATCTCTCCGCCTGGACTTTGTGATAAGAAAGAGAAAGAAGAGGAATCGAAAGTGAAACTCGGAGGGGGGGGCGGGGGCGCGGTGTCACAAGCCTGCCTCCAGGGGAGGGGAGATGCATCCGCTAAAAAACGAACCCGCTTCATGACAAGCAGCAGGACCCACACGGCCTGCACTCCGTTTGGGGGTGCTACTCCCAGAACTTCCACCGACAGGGAAGGCAAAGGGGGCGTCTGCAGGGGCCAGCGCCTTTCTGGTTGGGGGTTCGGGGTCGTGGGGGCTCGGGGCGGACGGGCCACGAGGCCGAGCTCCCGCAGAGGCTCCTTTCGCCCCGTCCCGACCCGCTGGGCAGCCCGGTCTCACCGGCTCCGGGGCGCTCCATGGTCGCGGCGGCGGCGGCGGCGGCGGTCCAGCTCGGCGGCGGCGAGGGACGCGGAGCGAGGCGGGGGCCGGGGGGCGGGGCCGGGGGGCGGGGCGGAAGGCGGAGACCGAGACCGAGACCGAGACGGCGACCGCCCGCGGGAGCTCGGGCCCCAGCGACGCGGCCCGCGGGAGCTCGGAGGGCGCCGAGCCGCAGGCCCCTCGGTGCCAGCCGCGCCAGGAGCTGCATGGCCCGGCCCGGCGCGGGGATCTGGTTAGCGCCCCCACCCCCCGGAGCCAACACGCGCCCAGATCGAGCCGGAAAGGGCCGACCCGAACCGCGAGCGCCGCGCTGGCCCCGGGAACGGGAACGGGAACGGCGGCTGGGGGCGGGGCGGCGGCCAGAGCCCGGGGCTGGCCTGGGCGTTCCGGGCCGAGCTGGCGGCGGGCCGCGGGGACCCTGGGCAGCGCTCGGGGCCTTGCGCGCCCCACGCCCGGGGGCGAGATGGGGACTCGGCTGGAAGCATTCCTTGGCCCCGGGTCTCCCGAGGATCCCGCTGGTTAGCTTTGCAAAGCGGTACTGAACACACGGAGTGCCGATTCCCGAATCTTTGGCGACAGGGAGATGTACCCCAAGGAGATCTTCCTTGCACATCTGTATCATGAGATCCTGCACATGTTCCAAAAAGCAAATGTACAAATGTGCTTTGTATGCAATGGATGGATGGATGGATGGACTGTGTTGTATGAGCCACCAGTAAAATGATTCATTTTAAAAAAGGAAAAAGAATAAAAAGCAAATTGAGATGGTTACGTGGATTTTTGACACGTTTTGCCTAGAGACTAGATGGAAGCCACCTACTGGGTGGGAAAAAAAAAGTTTCCACACCTCTCACAATTGTGGGAAATTATGATAAATGAGAAAAAAAATTGAAGTTTTTAAGGAGTTAATTTTGCTTGGATCGACAAAGCTCATGGAAGCAACAGTCAAAATACCAAACAACTCAATCAATTGGGTAAATCTGCTGCACAAGTCTTTTTTAACTGTTGAAAAGCAAGCATGTTACCTTAAGGCAGTGGTTCTCGACCTTTCTAATGCCGCCACCCTTAATACACCCTTCATGTTGTGACCCCCCAACCATAAAATTATTTTCGTTTCTACTTCCTAACTGTCATTTTGCTACTATTATGAATCATTATGTAAATATCTGCTATGCAGGATATATTTTCATTATTACAAATTGAACATAAACATAATTAAAGCATAGTGTTTAATCACAAAACCATATGTAATTCTGTATTTTAAAATAGATATGTGTTTTCCGATGGTCTTAGTGACCCCAGTGAAAGGTAATTCAACCCCCCAAGGGATCACAATCCACAGATTGAGCACCACTGTCTTAAGGACTAAGCTGGGCCTGACCCAAGCCACAGTATTTTCAGTCACTTCATATGCATGTGAAAGTTGGACAATGAATAAAAGACCACAAAAGAATCGATGCATTTGAATTACGGTGCTGGGAAGAATAGTGGAAGTGCCATCAACCGCCAAAAGAACAAACGTCTGTTTTGGAAAAGGGAGAACCAGAATGTTCCTTAAAGGCTAGGATGGCGAGACTCAAGACTCGTCTCCTGTACTTTAGATGTATTATCAGGAGAGACCAATCTCTGGAGAAGGATCTCATGCTTGGTAAAGTATAGGAGCAACAAGAGAGAAGGACCCCAACAAGATGGATTGATCCAGTGGCCACACCGATGGGCTCAAACACGAAGAACGAGGTGGAGGCCGGGGCAGCACCAGGCAGTGTTTCAGTTGCACAAAGAGCCGCTGCGACTGGGAACCAACTTGATGGCTAAGAACAGTAGCACTTCTAGGCTGCTAAGAGGAATGTTCCCCCAACCATTGACAAGTATTTAATGCCTCCACGGTGGTACAGCATTGGGCTGCTGTACCCAATTGTGAACCAGAAAGTCAGCGGTTCAAACCCACTAGCAACTCTGATGAGTCAAAAGCTCCCCTTAAGGATTTAGTTCCATACTTATGTGCATCAAAAGACTCCACCAAAAGAGAACCCACAGACCAAGAAATGGGGGCCGTGATAGATCAAAGGACTAGTCTCTATGGGTTGAGCCCCGGTGGCCTAGTGGTAGTGCACGGGACTGCGGCCCACTGGGACGGAGGTTCAATTCCAGCAGTGGGGCTGGGCCTCCTACTCCCACCGCCGGAGAGCAGTGATGCCCACAAAAAAAAAAAAAAGGACTAGTCTCTAAAAGCTCTGGGAAATGCGACACTTCAACAAGGGAAAGAGGAATAGTCCAATGGAAACAAATGGACAGTTCACTAAAAACGACATCCATCCAGTGGGCCAGCAAAGACGAAGAAATGGTAAAGATCACTGGCCATTCAAGAGATGCAAATCAAAACAAAAATAAGTTTCAACCTCGCCCCAGAAATGATAGCAAAGTTTTCTTTAAAAAGAAAAAATAGGATATAACAAGAGCTGAAGGGCTGAGCCCCGGTGACGTAGTGGTTGTGCGCAGGGCTGTGGCCCACAGGGACGGAGGTTCAATTCCAGCAGTGGGGCTGGGCCTCCTACTCCCACCGCCGGAGAACAGTGATGCTCCCCCCCCCCCAAAAAAAGAGCTGAAGAGGATGTGAAAAAGCGGTGTGACGGTAAGACTATGCAGCCACAGTGGACAGCTGTGCTGTGATTCTTCAAACAACCGAGACAAGAAACACCACAGGGTCAGGAAATCCCTCTACACAGTCTGTACCCTAAAGACCCAAGGAACAAAACATGAGGACATACATGTATATATATGTATGTATGTGTATATATATATATTCATCAAAACACTATTCACAGTAGCAAGAAGATGGAAACAAATGTCCATTGGTGAAAGAATGGATAAATAAACTTGGGAATCTTGAGCATAGTGAAAGAATAGTGGTGAAACTGTGAAACATAGATGTCTGTAGATGGAGGACATGATGCTGAATGAAGTCAGTCCATCCCAAAAGCACAGACCACTATCATAGAAGAAAACACCAAAAAAAGTTTCCACACCAAAAGAAACAGACTGAGGATACCAGACTGGGCAGAAAGTGAAGGAAGAAATGGTTACCTGAAAGGCAGATGTGTGGTAGCTTAGGCAAAAGGGAAGAGACTGCTACACGTGGGAGATGGGCAAAAACAACCCAAAGCAGGGGCTGGATAGAACAAGCCATTGGGAGGTTTGACACGTTGTGGAAGCTATTGAACACCAAAATATTGATGTCATCTATAAGTCCCCCACTTAATTCACAATGAAAAAAATTTAGAGAAATAAAATTCATTTAAAAAAAGGATTTAGTCTCATAAACACTATGGAACAGTTCTATTCTCCTATTGGACCAGGGTGCATAAGCATTGGATCGTATGAGGTGTCAGTCCAGAGGTAGGTGCTGAGCTTCTGCAGAAAAAAACAACAGATCTTTCCCTAAGGACTCGATCACATAATAGCCATGGGAAAAAAATGCTGAAATGAGGATGAAGCTAAAAATGTCCCCCCAAAAGTAATCCATATATTTTCATTTTCTACCTCAGCTCAGCTGCCAGCCCACTAGTGTTCTGGATATAGAACTTCACACAACACCTGTCACCTGAAGGAACATTAAAATTACCAAGTCCTAAGTAAGAGATTCCTCTCAGAGCCTCTTTGAAAAACGCAGAAGCAAAAAACGTGACTTAGTATGCCAATAGATCCAAATAAATAGGGACTGTCAAAAGCACAGGAGCTAACTTGACATAGGTCACATTGAGCAGACACATATTTGACATCAATAAAAGAATATCTGTAATTATTGTATTGCAATTGAATACATAAAAGCCATTAGGTCATAATGATACTCATACAAAGTGAAATAAAAAATTAATGGGCCACCTTTGAAAGGAATTATTACACCAACTCCATCATCTCCTTTCTTGAAATTGGTAATTAAAGGTAATTAAGCATTTACCCTGGAATTGTAAAAGGAGTGGGAATTGATGAGAGAAAGCTAGGTTTTATAGAAGAAGGTCATAATAAATATATACATGATAAAAATTAGAAAATCTCCTGAAATCTCCTTTTGGCACCTGAAATTGATCATTAATCCATGCAAAAATTACCAGTGTATGCTAAAATTATGTGAAATGTTAGTGGTGAACAAGATAATATATTCATAAGTTGCCAAATTATGAGTACTACTGCACAAAGTGCAAGGGGACTTCAAAAATGAAATTAGCAGATGATGGCATTTTTCCATAAACTTTCTGAAGTTCATACTTGCTAATTATAAATAGATTATATCTTTGCAGAGGATAAAGAAATACAGTTGTCACCACCTTAAATAAGTGACCAAACTTAGGATCAATAATGGTGAAACACTGCTCACATGAAGAATATCGCACTAACAGGCCCCAGGGACGCACTGATTAAGTCCTTAGCCACTGAACTCTAGCTCATTGTTCCTGGCTTCATGAGGAAAAGACCCAGCGATCTGGTCTCCTAGAGAATCCAGCCTAGGAAGTTCCTAGGGGCCAGTTCTACTTTGTTCTACAGTGTCACTAGGTCAGAATCAACTCAAGGGCACACAACAGTATGAAGTCTTCTTGCCCAAAATGGTCAACCTTAATTGTTCAAGGTTTTATCCACCATTTCCAGCTCACCAACCATACATGAACTAGAGAAAAAAGCAAAAAAGACCATGAGGAAACACTCATAAATCCAGCATATGAGACATCAGTTGGTGGTGGTAGGGGTGAGTGGCGTAGAGTCAATCCCAACTCCGAGCAATCTGACGTACAGCGGAATGAAACACTGCCCATTCCAGCAACATTCTCACAATTGTATGTTTGAGACCCCAGCAGCCACTGTCTCACTTCGTCTCATTGAGGGTCTTCCTCTTTTTCTCTGCCCTTTTGCTTTCCCGAATATGATGTCCTGCCCCATGGACTGGTCCTTCCTGACAACACGAGATAAAAATTCTCACCATCGTGGCTTATGAAGAGCATTCTGCCTATATTTTTTCCAAGGCAGAGACATTCTACTTGATATAAAGTAAGTGTTATGAAAGTAGAAAACTGAAAATCATTAGAAAATTAAAAGGACAATAGTATGGCATTCTAATAAAAAAAACTTACAGCTATATTACATGTTAGAGAACAAAACATTGTCCTCTGTGCTATCTTCATGATCATTGCTATTTGTGTCAATCCATCTCATTGAAGGTTCTGCTCATTTTTTATGATCTCCCACTTAACCAATAATAATATCCTGTTCTAGCTCTTGGTCTTTCGTGATGGCATTATATAGTAAATGAACTGAAGACCTTGCTTCTATGAAGCATCCTGCTCATATTTCTAAGACTGACTTAAGGTTCCAAAGATGAAGTCCCATATACAGGCAGAGCCCTAAGCCACATACTTAATCTATTCAAAAGATTCAGGAACAAGTAACCCTTGGCCATAGATGCCTCAAATTGGTAAAGGATCATTTACAGCTCTTTATCTCATGTGTATCAGAGTATGACTATGCTGTCCGGGTTCCCACTGGTTAATTATTTTCAGAGCAGATTGCCAGGCCTTTTGTCTGAGGTGCCTTGTGGATGGACTTGAAACTTCAAATTGTTGTTAAATAGGTGAACATGCTAACTGTTTGCATTGCCCAGGGGCATCCATTCAGATATAGCTAAAATCAATCTAGGAGCTCTGGTGGGGTAATGGGTTACCCCTTAGGCTGCTAATCACAAGGTCAACAGTTCAAATTAACCAGCCCTCCAGAAGAAAGAGGAGGCTTTCTACTCTCATTCAATAGTTATGGCTGCAGAAATCCATAGAGACAGCTACACTATGTCCTATAGGATCACTGCAAGTCAAAATCTACTCTGAAACAGTGAGAAAGAGGAAGAAAAAAATCAAACTAATTACCTTCAAGTCAATCTTGTCAAGGTAAGGGGTCCCCAACTCTCAAATGGGTTCTCAGGAGTGTCTTTGCAGTTTTAAAAGTTATAAAGATAGCCGCACAAAGTGAGGTACAGAGGCTGAATGTATTTTACAGTGGGTACATGTAATGGGGCTTACAGATCTTTCAAAGGGCATACACATGAATCAGGGAACATATTACATAATCAATGAGTAATATCATAAGCTGGTAACAAGGCATGAAGTGAGTCATCGTCTTGAACTAATGCTAGTTGACTTCATACACCCCAGGGGAGTAATCTGTGATCTGTATCATCAAGAGACATCAAAGCAGAGTTTGCTGTATTTTACAGTGGGTCAGGGTGTAGAACCTGATTGCTGTCATCTGCAGATAACCTTCAGGCATAATGCAGTAGCCAGAGGCAGCAAAGATGAATCTCTTGAACACTTGGAAAAAAATCACATTCTTTTCAAGTTCACATGGCACATATTAGAAATTATATCACATGTTGGAACACAGTCAAGCCTGAGCAAATTCAAATACAGAGAGATCAGTCAGACTTCCCTCTCGGGCCGCCACAGCATAAAGCTGCAGATCAACAAAAGGGCAATCAAGAAAACAAGAGCAATCAATAGGAGGATGAATAACTTTTTTCTGCAAAATGAGTGAGTTAACAAAAAATGAGTGGGTACTGGTCCAGATCAGAGACAAAATTAGGAAGTTTCTAGAAACTAATGGGAATGAGAACACAGTGTCCAAAATCTTTGGGACACAGCAAAAGCGGCTATCAGAGGAAGTTTTATAGCAATAAATGCAAACAGGAAAAAGGAAGGAAGACTTCTGATTGATATGCTGGATAAACCTAAGAACTTTGACACAGGGAATACATAAGCTATTGAAAATAGAATAGGACACAATGCAAAGGAAGCACACATTGACAAGTGGGATATACTGAGGCTAAAACACCTGTGTGCATTGAAAGAATTCACTTTAAGAGTAATGAGAGAGCCCACAGACTAGGAAAACAACTGAGCAATGAAGCATCAGACAAAGGTCTTATTACTAAAATCTCCAATACTCTACTAGTCTACCATAAGAAAAAAACCAGATAGCTTTTGTGGCCATAAAGAGCCATAAAGACCTGAACCAGAAGTTTCACAAGGGCAGAAATTTGAATGGCCAATAAACATCCGAGAAAATGTTCCCGATTACTAGCCATAAGAGAAATGCAAATTAAAACAGCTATGAGATACCACCTAACACCCTCAAAAATAGTCTAATTCAAAATAACAGCAACAAGTGTTGAAAGGGATATGGTGAGAGAGAAACTCTCATTTTACTGCTGGTAGAACTGTAGGTATACACCCAGCCATTATGGAAATCAATCTGGCGATACCTAAAACAATAGAAATTGAACTACCATGTGGCCCAGCAATCCCCCTAATTACCAAGAAGAAGTAAGAAACAGGCCACATCCCAACATTTGTGCTCCAATGTTTGTCACATTTCATAATTTCAAAGAGAAACAACCTAAATATCCATCAACCAAGGAATGAATTTAAAAACTCTAATATAGACATACAATGGAGAACTACACATCCCTCAAAAACAGTGATGAATACATGAAACACATCATCTCATGGGAAGAGTTGGAGGAAATTATGCTAAGTGAAGTAAGCCAAGAACAAAAGGATAAGTACAACTTGGGTCCACTAAAGTAAGCTCAGAAAACACAATGGGTACGCTCAAAAAAACATAATTTGATGCATAAATTCACAGGGCAAGGTTCAGGTTCTCTGATAGGGGGCAGAACCAACACAGGAATGCATATGGCATCTAATTAAAAAGGAAAGGGAAAGAAGAGAAGAAAAAAGTAGTGGAGGAACCCAACCACGGGGAGGGTATTGTGGCAGTCTTGGGTTTATGTTAATTTTATGATTGAAATGTAGGGGTGGAGTCTAGCCTGTTAATCTGGAGATAGCTATTGAGTAGCCAAGGAGGTCTCTATGTGGACATGGCTTTCTCCTGAAACTTCTGGGAAATCTTGTGATATTTCCCTCATGAAGAGGAGAAGCTATCTTCCCCAGTTGTTGGGAGTCAGTCTCAGAGACGATGAATCATGGGAAAGACAAGATGGCAGCCTCTGAGAAGTTGGAGAGACTACACGGTTTTGCCCTGATGCAGGCAGACCTCTGAAGCTGGAGTGGCAAGCTGTTGATGGACTCTGAGCCCTGGAAGTGAGGAGCCATGAGGAGACCCCTGCCAGCACAGGGATTCTGCACCCACTGGCCTGTGACTTCGTGAGTCAGAAGGAGACTTTATAGATGGATTTCAGGCATATGGGTTAATATCAGATTTATGAACTTGTACTTGACTGGATTGGGATTTCTTAATGTACTAATTCTCTAATATATAAACCGTACCCTTATATCCATATGTGCGTCTATGAAATTTGTTCCTCTAGTCTACCCGGACTAACACAGATATTGTTTACGTCTCCACAGGAAAGGAAGAGAAAGACTAGTAGTCACTCTGGTGCACCAAGTCTTGAGGACAGCATAGAAGCATGGAGCAGTGAACAAACAGAGAAAACTACCAGGCTGGCTCCAATCCAAACTATGCTGATCCCCTCTTGAAGATTGTACTACAGAGGACAGCACTGAAGAGAGTAGTGAGTCTGAAACAGCATGGGAGCAAACAAGGAAAGAGAGAGAGAGGGAGAGAGGGAGAGATTGGACCTTATCTTGGCCCACCAAGCTTCTAGGATGACATTTCTGCTTGGAGCAGCCAATGCACACAGAAGACCATAGAGCCTGTTCTACAGAAATGACATCCCCTCACTGACCTGGAAGGGACAGCGCCAGAGACACAATGCAGAAATTGTGCCTCTTTAGACTCCCCCTCACTAGGGCAAAAAACAAAGAGAGTTCAACAGGGCAACAAGAGGAAGAAAGTAGCCAAGTCCTCGAGGATTCCTGAAAATAGACTTCTAACTTGGGGGATAGGACTTGGCATCTAATCAGACCCAAGCAGAAAATATTCATAAGGGTCAGCAGACAGATTTGGAACTATTTATAGACTTTTATTGTTGCTGTGTCTATTTATATAAAATGGGAGGATTAACAATCCCCAAGGAGAAAACAAAGGGACTAAGGATTCTGGGGGGACATGGAAGGGAGGAGGTGGGGGTAAGGGTTCTAAAATCCATGGTGAGGAGGGTATAGAATGCCTCGTGGGGTTTGATCAACTGCAGTGTAGCCAAAAGGAATTGAAATAAAGGTTGAACATGATAGTGGGAGAGGAGGAAAAGAAAAAAATAGAGGAAAGGACTAGGATGCAAAAGCTATTTATAGAGGTATAATTATAGGCATGAATATATGTAAATATATTAGTATATAATGATAGGGACATATACCTATGTACATTTATGTGTTAAGTATTAAGGTAAGAGACAAAATTTGAACCTCTCCTCAAGTCCTCCTTCAATGCAAGGACATGTTGTTCTAATAACCTGGCTTTCTGTGATGCTCACCTTCACAACACAAACACTGATGGCAAAATAAGTGCATAAGCAAATATGGTGAAGAAGACTGATGGTGCCCGGCTATTAGACAATATTATATAGGGAGTCTTAAAAACTTAAAGTTAAATAAGTTTTCATCCAGCTGTGAAGTACCAAAGCCCACATAGGAGAAACACACCAGCCTGTGTGATCATGACGTGTCCATGGGAGAAGGTATGAGGCACCAGAAGATCCAAAACAATTATTTAGATCAAAATGAGGGAGGTCAAAGTAGAGATCCAAAGTCCATCCATAGAAAATTAGTCATCCTCTCACAGTCACAAGGAAGGGACCAATCAGCCAGGGTGTCATATAACGCCAACAAAACATACAGCATTCCTCTAGTTCTTCCAAGCTTCCTCTTATCCCTACCTTCCAATTGGACCTTACAAATCCGGCTAGACTAGAGCATGTACTCTGGTACCGATAAGAACTCTTGACATACGGAATCCAGGACAGATAAACCTCTCAGGAATAATAATGGGAGTATCAATCCCATGAGAGTAAGGGGAAAGGTGGGGAGGAAAGGGGAGAAAGGAGAAAAACAATCACTCTATTCAACACATAACACCCCCCAACCCAGGAACAAACAACAGAAATATGAGTGAAAATAGACAATGGATGGTGTAAGATATGAAAATTATAATAATATAATATTTATCAAGGGGTCTAGAGGGAGGTGGGGAGAGGAGCTGATATTAAGGGCTCAAGTTGAAAGAAAATGTTTTGAAAATGATGATGGCAACATATGTCCAATTGTGCTTGATACAATTGATGTATGGATTGTTAAAAGAGCTTTAAGGTCCCAATAAAGTTATTTATTAAAATAAAAAGCATGATTAGAGGGTCTTCGAAACTTGAAAAGTAAAAAGTAAATGGAACTTTTAAGACTATGGGGGGGGGGGGAGTACACATGCGTGCGTGATGTAATTGTTCTTAGGGGTCATCCGGTGGGTTGCAACTCCTGTAAAGCAGGGCTCAAGACTGCCCAGTTCTGTGCCCTCCTCAAAGGGGTTCTTCTGGCTGAGCCATCGTTCCAGCCACTCTATCAGTCCATCTCATTGAGGGCTTTCCTATGTTTTGCTGCCCCTCTACTTATGCTCTTCTAGAGGGACTCATCTCTCCTGACATGTCCAAAGTTAGAAGGATAAAGTCTTGTCATTCTTGCTTCTAAGGAAAACCCTGGCTGTATACTTCCAAGACAGATTTCTGTTTTTTCTGTTAACAGCCCATGACATTTCCAATGTTCTTTGCCAGCACCATAATTCAAATTATTCCAACCTGTATTGACCCTGTATGACAGAGAATTGCCCCATAATTGAGTTTCCAAGACTGTCACTCTTTTACGGAAGCAGATTGCCACATCTTTCCTAGGCAGGATGGCTGGTGAGTTCTCACCATTGATTCTTTTAGTCAGCAGCAAGTGCTTACCCACTGCACCCCAGGACCTCTCATATCTCATAATTATTGCATATCTTTTGGCCTTTCTTTCTCTTTTGATAAGCATGTGCTTTAAAAAAGTATTGTGAATTGGGCAAAGGTTTATAGAATAAATGGATCTTCCATCCAACAAATTCGTATATATCTTGTTTCATGTTTGGTTGCAATTCCTACAATGCCACATCATTTACCATGCTTCCTCCCCACATTTCTGATTTCCAGTCACCCTTCTTTCCTAATCCTTCTGAACTTTTTGGATAAATGCTGCCCTTTTAATCTGAAGTGGTTGATTCTTCTAAGATGTGTGTTCCTCATCGTATTATTGCTCCCGTTATAGACCCGTCGATTGTCCGACTCTGTGAGGATGGCACAGGAGTAGGCAGTGTGTCATTCTGTTGTGTTTATGGCCGCTGTGGGTTGGAATGGGCTCAATGGCAAGAAACAACAATACCCATTGTCTGACAAAAACTTGAACCCAGAGGGAAGTCCTTTTCCAGACCTGCAGTGTGACTCTGGCCCATACCCTCAGGGGTCCCTCCTGTCTTTTTCTTACTAGTAAACCTGGTCTTTTTTAAATCATTTTAAATTTTGTTCCACATTTTTCTCCCACTCTACCCAGGACCTTCTAATATGATACCTTTTAAAGCATGGACTAGCCTGGGTTGTCCAGGGGGAAAAAAAATCAGTGACACTCATTTATGTATAAGAAAGAGTTTTATATCAAGAAGTAATCTTATACCAAGAAGGATTTCTCAGTCCAATCCAACCCAAGTCCATGGGTCCGATACCAGCCAGAGCCGAAGGCCAATGACACCAAAAAGTGGTTCAGGAAGCTGGGAGATGACAGGCTAGTGAGTGCTGAGTCATGTGGATTCATGTCAGTGGTGACGCAGCAGGGCTGCCACAGGTCCCAGGGTTGGCAACCTACATGGAACCACCACTAGAGAAGGATGCAGAATTCAAGCAAGCAGGAAGATGAAAAGCAAGAGAGAGAAAGGGGTGGGGTGGGGGGTTCCTAGTGTCTCTTATTAAAAGGTCACACCCCAAGAAGTCATCATCAGGTTGTGATCTAATTGATAGATTTTGACTCCACCACTTTCATCCAGATATAACCAATCAACTAATTCACAGCCATCAGTCAATTTGGACTCTTAGCTAATTGATTGGCCAAAACAGAGCCACTCCTGTGGGTTTCCAAGACTGTAACTCTTTGGTGGAGTAGGAAGCCTTGTCTTTCTCCCAAGACGTAAATCCGGGTTCAAGCAGACATAAAATCGAACTACCACAGAGCAGTTGGTAACAGTCAGAAGGCATCATCTAGTTCTTCTGGTCTCAGGGTTGCGGGGGCTGAACTAATTGTTACCATGTGGTTCCATACAATATGTGTCCTTTTGTGATGGGCTTATTTCACTCAGCATATTATCCTCCTAGTTGATTCACCCATATGAGGAGGTGCTTCTGAAATGCATCGTTTTAAGGGAGCTTGAAACACTTCATAGAAAATTGAAATTAAATGATAATGTAATTCAGTCACAAACTTCTTGTGAACCCCCTTATATTCTTTAACATTGTAGGCATATGTCTCCTTTAAATATGGTTAGAAAGACCTACTTTCTTTTTTTTGGGGGGGGGGGCATCATGGCTCTCCGGTGGTGGGAGTAGGAGGCCCAGCCCCACTGCTGGAATTGAACCTCCGTCCCAGTGGGCCGCAGTCCCGCGCACAACCACTACACCACCGGGGCTCAGCCCCGAAATGTCTACTTTCTAACCATTTTTCTATAATTATTACCTTATTAGTCCTATTTTTTAAATAGTTGAGCTGAATAGTTTTTAAACCATGTAAAAATTACATGCCACAAATTTCAAACAATTCTCTGGCTGGCGGTTCTAGTGCTGCTGTTTTATCAAGCCTTTACATAACTCACCTGCATTTTAACTTGGCATTAGGAAACCTCCAGAGAATCTCATCTTAACATCTGGGTTTAATTTCTTTCTCTTAATAGTACATAACTCTATTTCTAACTGTTTCCAAGGTAACCAAAACCAAAAAGAGCTTTTTCTCTCAGTTCCGATATCTGTATTTTTCCCACCTACTTAGCTCCTTATTAAAACACCTCTATTTGGAATTTTCCTTTTTATTCCATGTTCCTCTTAATTCTTTTTTTTTTAAGGGAGGCCGTAGAGAAAGATAAAATGAGGGAGTTTCAGAAATAGGATCCCCCTGACTACCTATTTACCTGAAAATCTCAGCCACATGTACTTCTTTCTGTGCAACAACTGTATTTACTGCGCTTTTTCTCCTTCCATGGGGTTTTTGTAGCCAGCCAGGAACATCCAGCAAAGGCACTGTCTTCCCCTTCTGCCTCAGAACCCAGACTACACACCTATGTTGTCAGTAGAGTGACCAACTATCCTGGCTTGTCAGGATTGTCTGAGTTAGCACTGATAGCCCATGTCTCAGGAAACCCCTCAGTCTCAGTTAATCAGAGATAGTTGTCACCCTAATACAGTCGAAGGAAACGAGATGAGATGTCAAATGGGAACGATTTCTGTGGGCTGAAAGAATCAGAGGAGACTTGGAAGGAGACCTAAGGTCTGAGTCCAGACTTGAACAGGAAGGAGTTCTGAGAGCCAGAGTCACAGGGCGAACACAGGTAGATGCAGAGGAGAGGAAGTTCACCTGACAGGGAGGAAGGACATAAGGCGGGAAAATTAAGTATTAAACAGATCATATTTAACAACAGAAAGTTGTCATCTCTTTGATTTTGACAATCCGTGTGCGTAGAACTTCACCTTATTGGGTTTTCAATGGCTGGTTTTTCAGAAGGAGATCCCCAGGCCATTCTCCAAAAGGCACCTGTTTGTGGTAAACTGAGGGAATGGATGAAAATGTAATGCAGCTAAATCCTCTATACCCCATAATTATGGGTCTGGGAAGCTGACTCTGGTGGGGGAAGATCCTCACAGTTATGAGATATAAATAAATCTTAATACATGTTCTCATGACTGAACACAGTCCCTCCAATAACCCCCCATAAAGGAGCCGTCATAAAGGAGTTGCCATATAAGATGCATCCTTCCTGCATCTGGCTAGTCCCTGTGCCTGAAGGTTATCTATAGACAAGAGCAACCAGCTTCTATAGCCAACCACCGTCAACTGTAGAAACCCCTCTTCTAATATCTCTTGCTGCTACTGCTTGCAGATTACTGCCCTGGGGGGGGTGGGAGGTGTTGGCTCAGGGAGTCTGAGGTCAACTCGCACTGACTCAAAGTCATGATTCACCTCATTGCTTGTTTATTATGTTGTCCGCTTATTATGCTACCAATTGATTGTGTAATATGTACATGGTATGATGCGTATGCCTTTTGAAAGACCTATAAACCCCATTACATATACTCATTGCCAAACACATTCACTCTCTTGGTCTTGGCTTTGGGACATGGAGCCCATGGACTCAGCTGTCTGTATTATTTTTCCAATATCTCAAGGTTGCCCGTGAGGACCTGTTCAAGTGTGGGAGACACGCTCACCCCACACCCCACACTGTTGATTCAGATCCCCAATCTTTCAGTTAGCAGTGAGCCCATTTAGCTTTTATACCACCTAGCGACTCCAGTAAGATTTATTGGTGTTGCTCTTGTCATTCGCCATTGAGTTGGTTCCAATTCACAGTAGGCAACAGAAGAAAACATTGTACAGTGTGAGTCTGTTTCAGTGCACTTTGTTGAGGACTGTGATGGGTAGGCTTATTGTGTCAACCTGGCCAATAAACACATAGGGGGTTAATAAGGTTGCAGATTAATTGAAGGGAAAAGAGATAAATGGCTCCGCAGGCCTCACCTTTCTGCTTCTTGCTGTCTGATGTTCAGACCAGTGTATGGCTTCCTTAGCTATGGTAGTTCTCGGCCCCAACTTGGGAGCCACACTACCTGTGGACACTCAACCTGTAGACTGTGTCACTACAGTTTGAGGTTCCTTTGAGATCTGTTTCACCACACTGCAGGTGTATACATCATTTGAGCTGGGGACTGTTGGTGACCTGTCCTGCTGTTTGCTGGACTGGACTGCCTGTATTGCTCTACCAGAAGGCTCAGCTGTCTGCTTCCTTGACTTGCACCCAGCAACCCTCATGAGTTGAGGGCTGCCAGTGTAATAACTTTCTCACAGAACTGAGTTGGACTGAGCCTTTTGTACTGCTCTGTGCATTAATTAGCAGTTTATTTCTTATGCTGTATCTATCTGCAGAAAATCAGAAGAGTCATATATATTTTTTTAATCTAGAGACCCCTGCCTAACACAAGGACCTTCCATCTTTTTGCTGCCACTCTACCAATCATGATATCTTTTTTCAGGGACTGGTCTCTCCTAATAGCATGTTCAAAGCATGTGAGGCAGTCTTGCTATCCTTGCCTCTCAGGAGTGTCCTCCCTCACTGACTCATAGCCCTACAGGGGACGACACTGGAGACACAGTGTGGGAACTGTGCCCAATCTGATCCCACCACACTGAGGCAAAACACGAAGATCCTACAACAGAACATCAAGGGGAGCAGAGCAAGGAAGTCCCAAAAGAGTACCAAAAATAGACTTTGGGGTCAGAGCATGACACCCCATCAGACTCCACTGGAAAACACTTCTAAAGGCCAGCAAAGAGGCCTTGAAATATTTACAGGCTTTACTTCTTTTCTGTCATTGGTTTTTGTCGTTGTTGTCATTGTTTTGTTTTCTTTTGTCACTTTGTCTTGCTCTGTCTTGTTTTTTTTTGTGCATATTATTATCTCTGCAGATCTTTCTAGATAAGATAGATGGGATAAGCAATTTGGAGGAGGAAAAACAGAACCAATGGTTCCGGGGGAACATGGAAGAGGGGGAATGGAAGAAAGGAAGTGGTATTAACCAACCCAGGAATAAGCAAAGAACAAGTGATCCAAAATCAGTGACAAGGAGGGTGTAAGAGGCCTACTAGGAATTGATCAAGGGCAATGTGGCCAAGAGAAATTACTGAAACTCAAATGAAGGCTGAGCTTGATAGTGGGACAAGAGGAAAGTAAAAGGAAATAGAGGAAAGAAATAGGAAGCAAAGGGCATTTATAGAGGTTTAAATACAGGCATGTACATAGGTAAACATATTTACATATAATGATGGGGAAATAGATTTATGTGCATATATTTATAGATTGGGTATTAAGGTAGCAGATGGACATTGGGCCCCCAATCAAGTACTTCCTCAATGCATGAACACTTCTATTAAATTAGCATTCCATGATACTCACCTTCCCAACATGGTTACTAAAAACAAAGCAGGTGCATAAGCAAATGTGGTGAAGAAAGCTGATGGTGCCTGGCTATCAAAATATACAGTGCCTGGGGTCTTAAAGACTTGAAGGTAAACAAGCAGCCATCTAGCTCAGAAGCAACAAAGCCCACATGGAAGAAGCACACCAGCCTGTGTAATCACGAGGTGTGCATCAGATAGCAGCCATCAAAGAACAAAAAATCATATTGTGAATGAGGGGAAGTGTCTAGTGGGGACTCAAAGCCCATGTGTAGGCAACTGTACATCTCATTACAGAAGGGTCTCGGAAAGGAGAAGAGCCAGTCAGCGTACAGTGTAGCAACAATGAAACATACAACTTTCCTGTAGTTTTTTTTTTTGGGGGGGTGGGGTGGGGCATCACTGCTCTCCGGTGTTGGGAGTAAGAGGCCCAGCCCCTCTGCTGGAATTGAACCTCCGTCCCAGTGGGCCACAGTCCCACACACAACCACTACGCCACCGGGGCTCAGCCCTTTCCTGTAGTTTTTAAATGCTTCCTCATCCACTATTATGATCCCAATTCCATCTTACAAATCTAGCTGGACCAGAGGATGTATTCTGATAAAAATAGGAACTGGAAACCTGGGAAATCCAGGACAGGTGAACTCTTCCGGACCAGTGGTGAGGATGCTGATACCAGGAGGGTGGAGGAAAGGTGGGGTAGAAAGGGGGAACCAATTACAAGGATCTACATATAGCCCCCTCCCTGGGAAATGGTCAATAGAAAAGCAAGTTAGGGGAGACATCGGTCAGTGTAAGACATGGAAAAGTAATGATTTATAAATTATCATGGAGGAGAGAAGGTGGGGAGGCAAGGGAAAATGAGGAGCTGACACCAGGGGCTCAAGTCAAAAAGCAAATGTTTTGAGAATGATGAAGGCAATAAATGTATAAATGTGCTTGACACAATGGATGGATGGATGTACTGTGATAAGAGTTGTATGAGCCTGCAATAGAATGGTTTTTTTTAGAAAAGCATTCTACATATCTGACTAAGCACTTTGGACATTATCATATAAGATTTGGGATTTGCTAAAGAGCACTTACCTTGGTACTGCCAGTAAAAAATGACTTTCCAGCAGTTCTCAACCTGTGGGTCGTGACCCCTTTGGGGGTTAAATGATCCTTTCACAGGACTCACCTAATTCAATAGCAGTAGCAAAATTACAGTTATGAAGTAGCAGTGAAAATAATTTTATGTTTGGGTGGGTCATCACAACATGAAGAACTGTACGAAAGGGTCACGGCAGTAGGAAGGTGGAGAACCACGGCTTTAGGAAGTTCCACCATTGGGGTTGGAATAGGATATCTTAGAGAGGGCAGGTAATCAATTAAAGTCCCAAATTCAGCTAGTTTGCCAGTATATCATAGAAATTCCAATTTGAGAGTCAGAGACCAGAACTAAGATGTTGGTCTAAAAATAGAAACAGAAGCCATAAGAGCCCCCAGTAAAATCATTGGGGGTGGAGGAAATAGAAACAGAATGGATAGAAGTAAGAAATTGCAGGAAAATGATTGGCAAAATTTTATAATTGACCGTGTGGAGAAGGAGGAAATGAATTGACTGGCACCAAGGGGCAGATTAAGTTAAGTGGCACCAAGTGTGAGGGTGGCCAGAGATGGTGGTTGAGTGAGCAAACTCTCATAAAGTGTATGCTCGATTACGAGACCCTTCCCCTGACCGGTCAGCTGATTCAGTAATGTTGATTCGATTTATTAATCAGATGTTAGGGGGACGGTGGGGAGCTGGTTGGAAAGGAGTGAGGGAAGTCGAGCGCATACAGGACTCCTGAGCCTGATGGTTGAAAAGGCTCTGTGATTGTCAGCCACAGAGACTGGGGAAATCATAAGGACGGGGATGATCCCAAGCCCTAAGAATTGAGATGTAGGAAGTTAAATGCTGATGAATAATAACGACAAAGGAGAAAAAGGGATGGAGCACTGTTGGTGTTGTAAAATTAGAACAAGATGAAGTCATGGATCTTAAGTAGGAGCTAGGTTGGATGGATTCTGAAGTTATTTTCTAAAGACGCCAATTTCCGTGATAAAAATACGTGGATTAGTCCTTTGTTGGGGGAGAGGACAAAGCTGAGGGAGGAATCCTGAAGATGTGCTGTCTTGGTGTTGATAATCTGAATCAGTTGCCTAAATGCTACAGACTTACCACTTCTTTTTCTGTTTTAGAATAAGAAATATTAAGGCAAACGCCCATTTGCTGGGTTCCCCATGAAGATTAAGTCTCTAGTCAGTGACTCCCCTCTGATTATGCCCCAAAGATGGGAAAGGCCTTGCTACCAGAGACAGCATTGCAGGATGGATTACTGTAGTTATAGTTAAGTCAAAATGTGACGACTTGTCATGGAGCCCCTCTTGATCCGATATATATTTGCTCAAGTTTTTAATTTTTTGCTTTGTTTTTGATTGAGGGTTTTCTTTGTTTCATTGTGTCACTCTTCTTGGACCATATTTTTGTATTGTGTCTGGATTTTGTATGTTATTTTTCTGTATGTGAAATGCAGATTAGTTAAACCTAGAGAGCAGTGATTCTCAGCCTGTGGGTCACAAGAGTCAAATGACTCTTTCACAGCGGGTCGCCTGATTCATAGCAAAATTGCAGTTATGAAGTAACAACGATAATAATTTTATGGTTGGGCGTCACCACAGCATGAGGAATTGTATTAAAGGGTCACGGCATTAGGAAAGTTGAGAACCACTGCCAAGAGACAACAACTGGATCAATAGCTTCAAAGGGACATTACAGGGGAGACTGGCAAGAAATGGGAAACTAACGACAAGGAAAAGAAATTTCATGGCCTGAGCCCCGGTGGTGTAGTGGTTGTGCGCGGGACTGCGGCCCACTGGGATGGAGGTTCAATTCCAGCTCCACAGGAGCAAAGGCTGGGCCTCCTACTTCCATCACCAGAGGCAGTGATGCCCAAAAAACAAAAAAACAAAAACAAAAGAAAAGAAATTTCATGCAATTGATTGTGGTGATGGTTGTTCTGAATGTGATGGAACTATTGAAATAAAAGACATGGGCATTGTTTGTCAGTGAAATTGTTAAAAAATAAACAAATTTAATTTTTTAAATCATTGAATGCAAAAACAATGATTTGATAAGTACACCCCCACCTATGTTCAAAAAATTGGAGGGGGAATAGAAAATAATTTTTTAAAAGAAAAAAAAATAATCACTGTAAGAACACTTTAATCAAGAATTTTAATTCTTCAGTTAACCAAAAAGGACCGATTATTTATGCTGATTATTGATTATAGTAAAGCACATTATTACTCAGGATGTCTGATACTTTTACATGGTTAGTTTTGAGATAATCTCTGTTTTTTATACTACTAGATTTTTTCCTGAGACCACATCTTGGGCAAATGCCAAATTGGGGGATTGGGTCAGATACCCTGCTTAGGCTTCCTACATGTGATCTGTTCTGGTAATTAGTTTTTCATCTGATAGTTTATTTGACTCAGAAACATTGCTAGCTCAAAACTGTATGCTGGGCTGAGCCCCGGTGGCGTAGTGGTTGTATGCGGACTGCAGCCTACAGAGTTGACAGTTCAAATCCGGCACCAGCTCTCCAGGAACAAGGGTGGGCTTCCTACTCTCACTAGGGCAGTGATGCCATACACAAAAAATAAAAAGATCTTCCACAGGTTTACAATTTCCTACCAATTACATAGGAATTCTACAGATTTTAATTTGAAGTCAACCATAATCCAGTTAATCCCTACACATTCTTTTTTACTTTTGTTGAAAGGGTGGAGGTGGGGAGATTTGTTCTTTGATACCTTTCAAGTATCTCAGGCAAACTAGCCTTAAATACCCTTAAATATTTCCCACAATTAAATCCTAGTGAATAATGTTCACATTACCTAAAGTATCTTTTTCATTTCTGGTACAAAAAAGTTCAGTTCTTCCTTTAATGTCTTTCTTGTGTACCTTTCATCCCACCTTTCCCCCCAGAGTGAATAGTCTTTACTCAGAAAACTTCTCTGTTATTCGTTTACAGAGTAAATTTTACTCCCTTAAATTTACTTCCCATGTTTTGGATTTATGGGCTCCCCCTACAATCTCTATTTCATTCCCTCTACCCCTACATGAAAGTTATAGTCTGTTGGTTATCCTAGAGTGTTGATATGTAGACTTACTAAAATCGAAATAAGGATTTTTAACCCTTCCCAAGTAACACAAGGACCTCCAAAGGTTTTAGCTCTCATCACCCACCTCCGCTGCATGCTACTGCTATCCAATCATCTGTCTTTTCTGATTGTGTGTGTGTGTGTGTGTGTGTGTGTGTGTTTCCTGTATTTGGAGTACTGCTGTTTCACTTTGATGAAACAAGGCATCACTTTGTTTTATTTATCTTGCTTGGAAACATTTAGCTTCCTGAATCTGAAAAGAAACAATTCAAGGAATTAATCAGCTATTCTTTTAGTGTCTCTCTTCTATTTTTTTTTCATTCTTTCCTGCCTCTTAGATTCATATTAAATTATGTTAGAAACTCTCAATTCATCTTCAATTTCCCATTTCTTTGTCTATCTAAGCTATAGTTTGGGTATATGCTTCAAACATTTTTTCCTCCTTCCAGTCTGCTAATCTTCTTTTCAGCTTTATCTAATAGGCTTTTTATTCGGCCAGCAAGTTTTTCATTTCAGTTATTATATTTTTAATTTCTTCAGGTTCTACTTAATTTTTTAAAAACCTGCTTGATAATTTCCCCCTAGCCCACTGCTCGTGTTTTCAAGACTCTTCTATTTCTTTAAATGTATTAAATACATTGTTTTATATCCTAATATTAGAAGTTTGTGAGTTTGATTATCCTTTCTGGATCCTTGTTTGCTTTTGTTTCCCCTTCTATTGCCTTACTTTATTTTATGTTTCATCATGGTTGGACCTTTTTCTGCAGATGTTTGAAGCTGGATTTGAACTCACATTCCTTCAAAATGCACAAATACTCAGACTTGTTCATGTGTCACCAGGGGACACTGTTAATCTGGAACAATTCCAAATGAAGTAAAACACAGATGCCCAGGTAAAGCTGAATTTCAGATAAACAACTGATATTTTAGTGACATATTGGGCTCATGCTGAAGCTAGAAAAAATTATTTGTTGTTTATCTGAAATTCAGGGTTTCATAAAATTCATAAAATTCATTTTCATAAAATTCAGGGTTTCAAACTGGTTTGGTCCAGTTCAACCCCCTGCTGAGAATTTACATTGCCATCCAAGATATACTGAATCAGAAATGACATTTTAACGACGTTCTTAAGTGATCATCTATAGAGATAGAAAATGAGAGATATTCAGACAAATTTTAGGATCTACCAACTAGTTAACTTGCCTAGTCCATTGGTTCAAGGTATATAAAGATAACTCATGTCATCAATTCAATGCAAACTCATAGCGACCCTTAAAGGACAGTGCAGAACTGTCTCTGAGATTCTGAAACTGTAACTCTTATGGAAGTAGAAATCCACGTTGCTCTCCCACTGAGCAGCTGGTGGCTTCCTGGAGACAAATATATACAAAGGAAATTTTCTTTCTGGTAGCCAGAGCTGGGGAGGAGGAGGGAAACAAGGAGTCATTGCTTAGTGGGCATTGTGTTTCTGTTAATAATTTGTAATAATTTGTTAATAATTCTGTAATAATTTGTAAATAGACAGTAATGATGATTGCACGACATGATGAATGCAATCAATGGCACAGAATAGGCAAATGTTTTAATATATATATATATCCACAATTAAATTTTTTTAGAAAAAGACAAGTTAAAGGAATTAAGGGGTCAACAATACAGTTAGGACTCTTGCAGTTTATAGATTATGTTCTCACATTGCAAAAGAGAAGAATAGATGCAACTCTCCGGGGGAAATTAATTACAGATATTGATGGAGTCTGGAGAGGCTGTGGGTTAAGCATTAGACTGTTAACTACAAGGTCAGTGGTTCAAATCCACTAACATTTACAGAGTCCTTCAGGTTAGGTATTAAGCTGCTAACCTAAAGGTTGAGGGTTCAAACCTACATTTCCTGGGGTGAAAGAGAAAGCTGTTTGCTCTCATAAAGATTTACAGTTGTGGAAATTCTAGAGAAGGAACACGAATTGGAATGGACTTAATGGCAGTAGGCCCTTGCTGAAAGTGTTCTTGGTACTAGCTACAGTTTAGATTCTATTCATGGGATGGGAGGGAAGGGAAATAAAAGCGATTTCTCCGTCCTCCAGCAGTGGTGCTGGACAGTAAGCTTTAGATGAGGTGATGTTTTGTGACAACTTCTATATTCCCTGACCAATATTCTCTCTAAAAGCTACAGGGCAACTGTGATCACGGGTGTCGGTTCCCTGCGGTGCTCTGGCGTCTGCGCAATAGCAAGGTGTCGGATTCTCTGGGCTTCCGTGAGTCTGCAAATGGAAGGCAGGTTCTGGACTCTCACTCCTTGAGCCCATCCAAAAGTTTGAACCTCATTCTCCTATTAAATGGGTTTAGCTTCTAAAATGTTTGATTTGATTCCCTTTTCTTGAACATGGCCTGACTGCATGCATACACAGGATTTAATTTGTTTAGGCATTTTTGTAATACTCAATAAATATTTGTTGATAAAAAATAGCAGAGTAACTCAATGGATCTTTGGTGTACTACCTCCTAATCACTCTATTTGTCAGGAAGTCTTTTATTGCATCATTATATTTCTTATAGCGGTGCACATGATCGTTTGTGCCTAAACCTCAAAGCCAGCTTGCCTTCCTGAGGGATTAGTGCCGAGTATTATGTGCTCACTGACATCTGGCTGTCTGAGAAAAGATATAAACAAGACGTGAGTGAGAGAAACAGTCCTTGCTGTTTTAAATGTCACATGGTGTTCAGTTTGAGTCTACAAGTGAGTGTCACTTAGGCATCATCTTGCAGTAAATAACCTCATGAACGTCGCAAAATATTACAAAATAATTAGGAAAGAACTCATTTTGAATATGCATTACCTTTTTTTTTTTGTTAACAGCTTGGTTTACAAGTAAGAAGCCCTGCGGGTGTGTGGGTGTGTGTAGAAGATTAAGTGTTGGCCTGCTAACCACAAAGCTGGCCGTTCAAACCTACTAGCCACTTGACTAGAGAAAGATTAGACAATCTGTTGTGGCAAAGATTTAAAATCTCAGAAACTCTGAAGAGCAGTTCTATCTGTCCCATAGAGTCGCTCTGAGTCAGAATCAACTAATGGCTGTGGTTTCATTTTTAGGTTTGGATATACTTCAGAAACCATTCACTTCACTCGTTTGAAGACGATAACATGATGTACAATCTCGTATATTTACAGAGTTGTGAAACCATCAGCACAATCTAGTCTTAATACATCAAATACAAAGTCCTAACCTATGAACTGTTGCTCCTATTAACCCCTGAACCACTAATCTACTTTTAGTCACTACAGATAGTCCCATTCTAGATATTTTTTATAAATGGAATCATGAAACACATGTCTTTTATGACTTGCTTCTCTTACTTCCAGTGCTGCAGCACATTTCAATAGTTTGTTCCTTTTGCTGCCAAGGATAATTCCACTTTATTGAAATGTCATATTTTATTTATCCATTCCTTGGTCAATGGACAGTGGGGTTGTCTCTCCTTCTTGGTTTTATATAGGAAAATGCTGAACATTTATATACAAGCCTCTATGTGAGTATTTTTGCACAAACCTCCACATAGACATCTATGTGGATTGCTGTCTAGGGATTGCTAGGTCACATAGTAACTCTAAGTTTAATATTTTGAAGATTGGCCAACTTGTTTTCTCAAGTGCCTCTACCACTTTATATTTCTACTAGAAATACATGAATGATCACTTTCCCCCTTGTTCCTCAACAATACGTGTTACTGTCTTTTTTTGTTTGATAGTCATTTCAGTGACTCGGCAGTGGTAATGACTAATAAAGTTGAGCATTTGTTAGGTGTTACTAGCCATTTCCATATTGTATTCAGAAAATGTTAATTCAAGCCCTTTCCTCATTTTTCAATTGTTGAGAATTTTGAATAATTGGATTGTAGGAGGTTTTAAAAAATATATTCTAGATACAAGATTCCACCCCACCCCAACCACATATCTTACACCATCTTCTGTATCTCCTCACACACACTTCTGTTATTCATTCCCCTGGGATGTGTGTGTGTGTGTGTGGGGGGGGGGGTGATACATTCATCATTGCTATCGGTTCCCCCTAATCTAGATACAAGCTTTTAACCAAATATATATAGGTTACAACTCTTATCACAATCCATACATATATCCATTGTATGCAAAGCACATTTGAACATTTGTTGTCATCATCATTCTCAAAACATTTTCTTTCTACTTAAGTCATTGGTATTAGCTCCTCGTTTCCCCTCCCAACCCACTCCTCCTTCAGTCATGAACCTTTGATAATTTATGAATTATTATTAAATTGTCATATTGTACACTGTCTGATGTCTTTCTTCACCCACTTCCCTGTTGTCCATACTCCAAGGAAGAGGTTATATATAGATACTTATAATTGGTTCCCCCTTTCTACTCCACTTTTCCTCCACCCTCCTGGTATTGCCACTCTGACCACTGGTCCTGAAGGGATCATCTGTCCTGGATTTCTGTGTTTCCGAGTTTTATCTATACCACTGTACAGTGTACATCCTCTGGTCTAGCTGGATTTGTAAAATAGAATTGGAATCATGGTAGTGGGGCGGGAGGGTAAGAACTAGAGGTAAGAACTAGAGGTAAGTTGCATATTTCATTCTTGCTATACTGTACCCTGACTTGCTCATCTCCTCCCCACAACCCTTCTGTAAGGGGAATATCACTTCATCAACAGATGGACTTTGGGTCTCAAATCTGTACTCCCCCTCATTTATAATCATTTAATTTTTAATTCTCTGATGCCTGATACCTGATCCCTTTGATACCTCTTGGTCACACAGGTTGGTGTGCTTCCTCCAGGAGGGCCTTGTTTCTTCTCAACTAGATGACCACTTGTTTACTTTCGAACTTTTAAGCCGCTATATCTTTTCATAGCTGGGCACCATCAGCTTTTTTCACCACTTTTGCTTATGCACACAGGTCTTCAGTGATTGTGTCAAGAAGGTGAGCATCATAGAATGCCAATTTTTTGGGGGGGAGGGCATCACTGCCCTCAGGTGGTGGGAGTAGGAGGCCCAGCCTTTCCTCCGTGGGACTGGACTGCCAATTTAATAGAACAAAGTGTTCTTGCATTGAGGAAGTACTTGAGTGGAGGTCCAAAGTCCAAAGTAAATAAGCTAGGCTGGATGAACAGTCTGGAGGAGAAAACAATGGGACTGCCGGTTCTGGGGGAGACATGGGAGATGCAGAGGTAGGAGAAAGAAGGTGGTATTGACCAGCCCAGGGATAAGGGAACAGTAAGTGATCGAAAATCAGTGGCAAGGTGGGTGTGAGACACCTGATAGGGATTGATCAAGAGCAATGTAACAGAGAGAAATTACTGAAACACTAATGAAGGCTAAGCATGATAGTGGGGCAAGAGGAAAATAAAAGAAAATAGAGGAGAGAACTGGGAGGCAAAGGGCATTTATAGAGGTCTAAAAACAGGAATATCATAGGTAAATATATTTATATGTGATGATGGGAAAATAGATCTACATGCATATACTTCTAGGATTAGTATTAAAGCAAATATATACTTTAGAAAATATTTGAATACTTCTGTGGGCTATCCTTTCTCTCTTTTGATACTGTCCTGTGATGCACAGAAATTTTGAATTTACTCGAAATGTATTTTATCTGACTTTTTTCCTGTTGGTACTGGGTGGCTTATTTAAGAAACCATTGTCTGAGCTAGGGTTCCAAGGATTTACCTGCCTGTTTTCATCTAAGAATTTTATAATGATCAGTGTTTTTAATGTAATTTATTTAATTATAAATTGACATAATGGCTGTGCTTAATCTGCTCTCACAACTCCTGAAATTTGAAAATTGTCACTTACAATGTGTCACAAGCTAGTCTCAGCTCTCCACTGCTGCAAAGGTGTGCAGTGCTGGGTTGGCTTACAAAAGCTAAAACTCAGACAGCGGGCCTGATGAGAAGGAACAAAGAAACTGCTACCATTTACCCATGGGGGTAAGTGTGCCTAAGGGAGTCTAACCCAGTTATGAAAACTGGTTTTCTTAAATGCAATTCAAAGAATAAATTAAAGCTAATCCCATGGCAGTGTCAGGTGTGGTTCCAGAAATTACAGTTAAAATACAACAATAAGAATGGTATCCTAGGAATCAAAGTAATTCAGAAGACAAGTTGGTGTGATGTGGTAATGTGTGTGTGTGGGGGGGGGGGGCTGTTGTTAGTCTCTGTGACATTAATTTGATTTCAATGCTGTAAAACTTTCCAAAGGAGTAGGCACAGGGTAAATTGGTAGACACAGAAAATTGATAGGAAATTGGATGGTAAAGTAAAAAGTATTGCTACAAAACATAGACATTTTAACCAAATGTACTTATTTAAATATGACTTTGTGTATATCGTACCTGAATTGAGACAGCATCTCAAGAACAGATTTGGTGCCTTCAACACTAACAACAGAGAAAATTCCAAAACCTGCTCTCCAGAAATCCCCTGCACTGATGATCTCCTTTGCCTTTCTTCAGATCCTCCGATCCTTGCTAGAGTGAGCACCATGCACATATTCATATTACACAACAACGCCTAGCCTTAGTTGGTTTTATTGGCATGTAGTTTACATATCATACAATTCAGCAGTTCAATAGTCCAATCTTTTGATCATATCAAGAATTATAATTTCATTACATCAATTTTAGAGCATTCCACCCCATCCCCATTCCCCATGGTTACATCACCATTTAAATGAGTTATGCAGTCACAATCCATTTTGATTCACCTTCCCTTTCTCTCCTTCATTATTTACTCTGGAAATCCCCTCTCCCTTCTTAGCACCCACCCCTCCCTTTGGTTTCCCTATATCCCTTTGTATCAGGGATTAATCATTCTGCATCCATTCCTCCTGTGCTTCACAGCTGGGAGACCCAGTAGAAAACAAGACCAGACTAAGGTGGTAAGGATAAAATCATAACAGTACAAAGATAAAAATACAAATAGTACATAAGAAGAAGGAGAAAAAGCCCAACAACATTAAAAAAGCCAAGGAAGAAATTTCTGTCATGGAAGCAGTAAAAGATACTTTCACCCAGAAAAAATTCAGGTCAAATCTATAGGGAGGTCAACTGGCCAAGTGTTGTTTGATCCAGCAAAATCAAAATTACAATGGTGTCTGCCTGATAGTGTGACTGGAGTGGATCTGCCTGCAACCCAGTCTGACCAGATACTCTATAGATGGGCTTTGGCTTCCCACTGTCCTTCATGACCCTCCACAAATTGGGTGTTCATTATTTTAGCCCTGATGCTTTGTCCTCTCCGTGTTCATATTTTGTAATTGTCACCTTTGGATCACACAAGCTGGTGACGTGGTTGACTCCTCCCATATATGGCTGCTTCTTTGACTACAAGCCTTTAAGACCCCAGGCACTACCTGTTTTCTTCACCACTTTTTGCTGTAGCACCCTTATCTTCAGTTACCACTTCATGAAGGTGAGTATGGAGCAGGGCCATGATGCCAGAACGGATTATTCTCACCCTAGAGCTAGGATTTAGCAAGAGTCCAAAACCCATTCCTAGATCTATGCTTTTTTTTTCAATTGGCTGTAACTTGGAAGTTAATGCATATGCCATATCATTCCATAATTCAATCTTGTCAAACATGATTGTACAATTGCTTTCATAATCCGTCTTCAAACATCCTTTTCCTTCCTAGACTTCTTGACATCATCGCACTCTTTCCTCCCCTCCCCTTCTACAACTCTCTTCTGCCCAAACTGAGAAACAAGGAAACAACACAGCTTCAAGAGAGTGAGTCCCAATGAGTAGTAGTTATTCTTGATGGGATTTTGTTTTTGCTTTGTTTTGTTTGAGTTTTGCCTTGGAGCATCTCTGATAGTTCCAGTGGAATATCTGGGACCATTTACCTGACGTTCAAGCCTGTTCCCAGTGGAAGTGTGAAGGGATGGATGCCCTGGAGCAGCCTCAGTCTTGTGAGGACCAAGAGCCTGTGTTTTCAACGCACCCCTCTCCGTGACTTCATGGATAATCGTGAGAAGCATCCTAAGGGGCTTGCTTGAAAGTCCAAGCAAATTAGTGTTCTTGCATTGGTTTTGTCTCCTTTCCTGTTTCATCCAGACTCTACACTGAGGGCACATGGAGGAAACCTGGGTTACGACATTTATTATTCTGTTGAAGACTGGCTGGTATAACTCTCCTGGCTTGAGGAGCACTACTCATCATTAGAGCTCGGGTCCAAACCTGGTGCTAGAGGCAAAATGAGTGAGATGAAGCCCTTTATTGACAATCATGAAGGAACTGAGTGCTATTATGGCTAACGTTAGAGAATATTGGCTATAAAGTAAAAGTCCACTTTAGGGCTCGGTGGACTCCTGTGGACCTGTCACTGGTGTTTGATTTGCAGCTTTCATGATTGATACCCAATTTCCCAAGATTAGAGATCCTCAGCCTTAGCTGCAAGACTATGGCCCAGGCACAATACACTCCTCTGGGACATTTTGGAAAAATACCAGTGCCTCGGCCCACATCTACAGTGGTATTGAATTATTCTGGTTCAGGGGTCCAAGCCTTCAGTCTCCTCCCCCAACCAATTTTCACACAGACAGTTCTCTGATGATACTTCCATACTTTGCCCTGTGACACCATTCTATCTGTCTCTGGCCATATTGTTTCAGCATCAACTTAGTTTCTGTCCTTTCAATTTCTCATCTCTGCTATAGTGTGATTATTGTCATTTTGAGCGCATACATTTAATTTGGGGGGAGGGCTTAGTGCTCATGGCAGACATTATTTCTTGAGCTAGAATAATGTTTAAAGATGACTTTCTGGGATTGTTTCAGTCCAAAGTTCAGAAATTTCCTATAGAAAATAGATTCTAAGGCTGAGTCCCGGTGTTGTAAGTGGTTGATTGCGGGACTGCAGCCCGCTGGCTTGGCGGTTCAAATCCAGCGGCAGCCCTCAGGAGCGGCACTGGGTAGCGCCCACGACCACCAGAGGCAGTGATGCCCCCCTCAAAAAACAAAACAAAACAAAAGAAAATAGATTCTATAGTCCATTTCAAGGTGTCCAGTAGAAATTCGATGCTCCACGAGACAGCTTTCTTCCTTTTTATCAAAATCCTCCTGGGCATGGATCAAAACGTTCTGTAAGGGAAGCAAGCCTCCATATTTTTTAAATTCCAATATGCAGCCTCAGCTGCAAGACTATGGCAAAACTACTCTGGCCTTCAAAATGTTTTTTTGAATTCCGCAGGAAAAAAAACCAGCACCATGATATAACAAAACAAAACATCCTCGTTATGGATGGGACTTCTGAATGAATATTTGTGGTGCTCTGTAGCTGTCTTTAGAACTGGTGGCCCAGTGGACCAGGTGTCTGGCTGCTAAGCACCAGAGCAAAAGTTAGAACCCTGCAGCCACTCCATGGGGGAAGCATGAGACTTTCTCCCCCCATAAAGATCTGAAACCCACAGGAGCAGGTCTGCTTCCCTGGAGGTGGACCAAGCGTCAAAATGGACTCAGGGTCAATGAGGGTGGAAGGTGTCTTAGAGTCAGTCCTGCTGCCCTCCTGCGATGGTGACATTGGATATCTCTTTCCCAAATCCAAGTTGTTTGTTTCAGAGTAAAGAGGCTTACATGATTAACCCTCTATTTTCAGAAAGAACTTTTCTAATTCCCAAATGCTTGGTTGGTCCTAGTCAATAGCCATCTTTCCCCCAGTTTAGCTGTGCCATTGTATGTGTGTGTGGAGACAATGGAATTGTTCTTTCCCTGCTTGATTTCCTCCTTGAAAGGAGAACGTTTTCTTTTCATCCCTGACCCTTTGGTCCTTGAGAACTGTTCACTACTCACTTCCTGGGGATACTCCTTTGGGAGGTGTTTTTCTATTGGTCAGATCAGAACATTGGAATTCGTCTTCACCTAGAAGGAGTGCCATTGTAGAGGTTTGTTTTATGGTAGTATAAGTATGTGGTGAGCTTCTTCCTAGCTTCCCCAATCATTCTATAAAAATTTCCCCATAAAAATTTCTAGACTTAGAAACTCACAAGGGAGTTCTTCTTTGTCCCATAGGTTCTCTCTGAGTCAGAATGGAATCTGACAGGTTCTCTCTAAGTCCGAATGGCAGGGATGTTGCCGGCTTTTATTGTTGCATTGTTGTCTATTGTGGTGAAAGTGTACACATTGACACATTTTCCGGTTCAATAGTTGCTACATGCACAATTCAGTGACATTGATTATACTTTTTCCCCCAGTTAGAAAAATTGCTTATTGAAAGAAACAACAGAAGTCATTTTCTGCTGTGAGATTACTACAGAAGGAAAAACATTCACACTTGCTATGGGATTTGTCAATAATTTTAGCCATTATATTTATTGTAAAAAGATCAAAAGTAGTGTGTGGTTCTGTGGCAATTGCAGTTTGTAGTGAGAACATGAAGCCAAATCTGTGATTGAATCAGAAACTATACTTACTTAGAAAACCATTTGCTGAAATTTCCAAACTTTAAAGGACATGAATGAAAGAGTTGAATTATACCTTTGCACAAGTGGGACTGGAAGACAGGAAATATTATAATGCTCTGAAATGTTAAGGGCACAAGAAAAATATTAGAAAATTATACTCAGAGCTATAGCTGTTGCTTTAAATATGTACCAGATTATTCTTATATTAAAAAATTGAATGAATAAAAGTCAGATGGTACTGAGTTTTTACATGAGTATCTTTTGTATTTCAGTGTTGTTTATTGAAGAGAGAATAAGAGTACTGCCAGACAAGCCAACGACACTTCACGTTCAAGAGCTGGAAACTGAAAAGCTTGCCAAATTGAGTCATTGTGCAAGTCTTTTGCGAAAAAACTGAAAGTGACATCAAATATGAGTTCATGCTTGTTGTTTGATTGTACTTTTTATACTGCACAATTCCTAACTTTTTCTTTATCTCAATTAGCATAAACTCAATGCCTCCCAAGTAAAAAAATCTCATTTGACAAGGTTATGAAAACTTCTTAGACATAACCACATTGAGGGATTGAACTATGAAAAATATGGCTTTGGGACTAGAGTCCTCGGGCCACAAAAGTTGATTGGTGTTACATAAAGATAGTCTCCGAGATCCTACTTTGAAGAGTTGCAATTGGGGGCTTAAAACCATATGAATGACTCTTTACAACACAGTTATTGGTCTTTCTCTGTTCACGGGAAGGAAAAGTGATAAAAATTAAATACGCATGGAAGCAATTAGTTTAGTGGATGAGTGGACCACATGAACATTAGCCTCCACAATCCTGAGCCCAGAAGAACTAGATGGTGCCTAGCTCTGAAAGGAGAGCATGGCTGAGAGATGTGGACAGAACATAACATTGTTTTTAAAAAGACTAGGCTTAGCTGAACCCTGGTGGCGTAGTGGTTGTGTGCGGGACTGTGGCCCATAGGGTTGGCGGTTCAAATCCAGCAGCAGCTCTACAGGAGCAAGGCTGGGCTTCCTGTTCTCACCAGGGAAGTGATGCGGGGGGTGGGGGGGAAAACTAGAATTACTGATCAGTTAAGGGCTGGTGGAACCCTTCCAAAGTTAAGGTCCTTAATCACCCCTGTGGTCTAGAAATGAAAACACCCTCCTGACTCAGACAGTAGCTTTATAAGGGGGGGGGGGGCAACACCGGTGAGGCCTGCACCCCGAAAAACCAACCATTTGAACTTTAAAGGGCAGCATTTACCCAAGGACAAAGTGAATAAGGATTGCGAAAGAAGGAGGAGTGGCAACAGCAAACAGGGAGGAAGCAGAGTAATCGATGCTACGTTGTGGAGATCACTGAGCTGAAATAAAATGTGCATGAATTATTGAATGGAAAACTATTCTGCTCTCCAAACCTTCACTCAATTCAGATTAAAAAGCTTGAAAAATGAAAGTTCTCCCTTTCCCCTTCTTTCCGTCTCCAGTGATCATTACTAATCTTTGATTGTTTTATATTTGCTAGGTCATAAAAGTCAAGTTGCATGTCATTTGTTCTTTCGTGAGGGACCTATTTCGCTCCGCTGCATGTTTTCAGTCTCACCCATGTTGTGGCAGCCAGCCACTGTCCTAAAGAATGGCTACAAGGCAGACCAGAAACACTGCTCTCATGGAACTTTTATCCTAGTGGAAGAGTTTGAAAAGAAAAATATTAGATGTTAAATGGTGACACAAAAGACAGAATACAGCTTCTTCTGCCACTCCTGAAACTGCTTGTGGTACCTCTTGTGAAGCAGCAGCTGAGGAGCTCGCCATGGCTGATGAAAACCCCAAAGAAGGAGTCAAGACTGAGAACAACGATCATGGCAATTTGAAGGTGACGGGGCAGAATGGTTCTGTGGTGCAATTAAAGATTAAGAGACATACGCCACTTAGTAAACCAATGAAAGCCTATTGTGAATGACAGGGTTTGTCAATGAGGCAGATCAGATTCCGATTTGATGAGTAGCTAATCAACGAAACAGAGCCAGCTGCACAGCTGGAAATGGAGGGTGAAGATACAATTGATGTGTTCCAGCAGCAGACAGGAAGCGTCTTCTAAAGGGGAGCCTGCTCCTTTTCCTCCAGAACTCTATTCCTACTGACCAAGAATCCATTCTCAATTACAAAACCACATTTGGTTCCACCACATCCTGACTACTACAGTATAGTTTTCTCTTCCTTTCATTTCCCCTTCCCCATTCCTTTATTGTACATAAAGTAACTGGTGTGTGTGCGCAAGCATACTGCATTTTTCCCTTTGTTTGCTTTGTTTTTAAATTGATTATTATTACTATTTTTCTAAATGGCCAGTGATATGTTTTGATCCACATCAAGTGGACATGGGTTGCGGAAAATACTGATTCTGTGAAAACACCCCCTTCTCCATTAGTGGCATGCTCATTCAGCTCCTCTCTTTTTTTTTTTTTTTTTTTTTGGGGGGGGCATCACTGCTCTCCGGTGGTGGGAGTAGGAGGCCCAGCCCCACTGCTGGAATTGAACCTCCGTCCCAGTGGGCCGCAGTCCCGCGCACAACCACTACGCCACCGGGGCTCAGCCCCCTAAGCTCCTCTCTTAATATTCCAGTAAGCTATTTTGCTCTCATTGTCTATCAAAAACAAAAAATACAATGATGTAAAAAAAATCCTTGCACACCTTGTTCAATGGGAGAATTTTAATGTTTTTCATTTATCATTGTAAAACCAAGAACAATTTTATAACTTTTTTGTACATAGCTGTTACATGTAGGACAATCTGTCTTTAAGTACGGGTAAATTATTCTTTAAAAAATGAAGCCTAGATAGTTTTCCCTCCAAGTCAAGTATCTTGCTGTTTAAATAAACTTCTTATTTAAAATAAAAATAAATAAATAAAATAAAATACAGCCAGCAAAAGAATCGAGGGTGTATATGTGTTTGTGTCTGTGCAGCAAGGAAAGAACACGTGTCAGAATAGACAAGCAGAGAGGGAAGGCCTCCTTGCAGACATACTATTTGAATAACGACCTGAAGCAAACACTCAGCATGAAAGATGTTCCAGGCCAAGGTTTCCTTGAGGACACGGATCTTTCTGAGATAGTTATGAATGTGTGATCAAGGAGCATCAGGAAGCCCCGTGTGGTTATAATGAAATAAGAGAATGACACAGCATTAGAGGAAAAACCAAATCAACTGCCATTGAGTCAAGTGTGATTCATAGAGACCCTACAGGACGGAGTAGAACTGCCTTCTTGGCTTTCTGAAACTAAATCTTCACTGGAGCAGATTGCTATCTGTTTCTCCTGTGGAGTATCTGGTAGAGCAGAACTTCTAACCTTTTGCTTAATGGACAAACATGCAATCCACTAACTTGCCAGGACTGGTAGGAGTCACCAGGGGTCCTTAACCCTACGACAGAGAGAGAGAGAGAGAGAGAGAGAGAGAGAGAGAGAGAGAAGCATAAAAGTGTGAGTGGGGCAAATCCTGTGGACCTTGACGGGCATTGTGAGAATTTTTTTTCTTCCCTAAGTAACAGAATGCTGTGCATGTTTGAGTAGGGTAACTGATAGGATCTCACTTCTATTTTTAAAGGTTCATCCTAAATCAGCTGGATTAGGGTTCATAATCGATATGCACATGCTAGATACACACAGACATAATTGTCCAGTTATGGGTATCCAAGGGAGATGGGGAACAGCAAAAGCAAGGAGAGCAAGTCAAGGCCACCATACTCCAGACAACAGAGGATGATGATATACACCAAGGTAGACATAATGGAGGTGAAGAAACAAAATAGATCTGAGATGATTTTGAAACTTGAGCTACTATCAAATGTGTATAGACCCAATAAGGGGTAAGAGAAATTGAAATGTCCTACAACAGATGGGCATCTCAGTTTGGCAATCTCCAAATGAAGTAGATACGTCAACAAAAAAGATGCCCCCCCCCAAAAAAAAAAAGATGCCCATGTTTACAGGTGAAGAAACTGAAATTTGGAGAGGATAAATAAGAGAATTAAAGTTCTAAAAGAAGAAACTGAGGCTTAATCCAAAATCCACCTGGTTTGAGTCTATAATTTCTATCATCATTATTTAATAACACACTTTTAAAGATAAATACAATAATGACATTGGATTTATTTATATTACTTTGCTACTTCCTCGAAAATTTTTTATTTTAAGTCGCAAGAATCTTTCTATCTGAGACAGAAAGGAAGCTACATTCACTTAACTATAATACCTATTTTTCCTGTAATCACTGATAAAACTAATGTGTAATAAAATGTGAACAATCGAAAGGCATAGCTCAGGAGAGCAAGAAATTGATACTGACTGAGAACTGATTCTAGTAGATGAGTGTCTTCCTCCAGCCAGTCCAGTTTGTGCAGCCTGACTGACAATGGTCTATAAGAAAATGTCCCCAAGTTGGGGAGATTACAGTGTGCTCATCGTGAGTCACCTGGCTTCATCTACCCCGCACCCTGTTCTTTGATACATTTTGAAACTCCTTTCAGTGAATCTTCCATTTAAAGCTCAGCCTAAGCTGATGCAGTTTGGGTGGCTCTCCACATGAACTGTGGCTATTTCTCAGCAATTGTTTTCAGCCCTTTTCCACAGTTCAGGCAGAGTGAACAGTTTCTTCTGTAACAATGCTCTTGATTTATCTAGGAGATTTGGGCTCTCCTCTTTCGGTGTTTGTTTCTAAATAGTGTCCCTCTAGTTCTGTCATGGCCTTCTGTAACAACTTTTAAATGGCTAGGACTGAAAATGGTCAGTGATTTTTAAAATTCAAAATGTGTTTTTTCATGAACAAAACAGTTTAGAGCAAAGTAGAACATGAGCTTTGGATTGAGATTGACGTGAGTACAATGATGATGAAATTTAGCTGATCATGAGTCTTTTTTCTTTTTGATAGTGAGTCTTGGTGGTGTGGATGGTCTGCAGTTCAAAACCACCAGATGCTCCAGGGAGAAAAATGGGCCTTTCTGCAGCTGTAAGGGGTTACCGTCTTGGAAGCTCAAAGGGACAGTTCTACCCCGTCTTTTGAGATCAATGTGAGACGGCATTGATTCATGACTGTGAGCATTTTTATAAGCCTAAGATCTGGCCAGGCTCAAAGTGAGGTTCAATAAAAATTTTCTTCCTTCATGATCTATTGCCAAATGAAATATACTCTTTAGTGTCCCCCTTAAATTCCCCTTCTTGTAATAAATACACAAATGAAGATTTCTAATGTTTAAAACTTTGGTAACAACTGGTAAAAACAGTGAATTTTTAAAACAAATTCACTAACATGGAATTGATTTTGACTCAGAGGGACCCCCAAAACACAGGGTAACCTGCCCCTGTGGGTTTCTGAGGCTCTAACTTCTAATGGGAATGGAAAGCCTCGTTTTCCTGCAGCAGAGTGGCTGGGGGTTTTGAACTACTTGCCTTGCCTTTAGCAGGCCAAAGCATAACCTCCCATAGCACCAGGGGTCCTATAAAATACAGAGAAAACTGAAAGATGTAAATACACTATCCCCTTAGACTCTGAAGTGAGAAAAAGTCCCTTTGTAGCACATTGGTACTAACGGCAGGGTGAGCGCTCTTTGCCATTGAGTTTGTGCTGAGTCATCGTCACCCCACGGAACTCCCCCTGTGGGTTTCTGAGACCCTGACTCGTTCCTGGAGTAGAACTCACCATCGGTCTCCCGCGGAGCAGCGGGTGGTTTCAAACTGCTGTCCTTGCGGATTGCAGCTTGTGCAAGCACGATGGCTCTGCCAGCACCAAAAGAGATGAGGAAACAAAACGGAAGGAAAAGAAAAGAAGAAAAAAAATTTGAGGGGGGGGGGCGCATCACTGCTCTCCGGTGGTGGGAGTAGGAGGCCCAGCCCCACTGTTGGAACTGAACCTCCGTCCCAGTGGGCCGCAGTCCCGCGCACAACCACTACGCCACCGGGGCTCAGCCCTGAAAAGAAATATTTAATGAGCATATAACCAAGGCCAGCTGCTGCACTAGACACTTCCAGGGACATTATTTCACTGAAGGTATACGTACAACCCTCTTCTATTGAAAGGATAACATCATGGCTCCCAGGTGTTGAATCTTGCCTAAGTTCGTGCAGCTACTAAGTGGCTGAACTAGAATGCAAAGCGAACTCTAAGGGCTAAGACTCTAGTATTTCCCCTATACTCTTCGAGGGAGGAAATTAAATGTTTATATTCAATACACATCAAAATGTGTACAAACAATACATTATCATTATAACCACATTTCTATATCTATCATAATTAGAATCACCTGCTGTACACACATAAACCCTGAATCATTGATCTTCCTGAGAGTAATTGTATATATCATTCACATCTTTAAAAGCTTAAGCCAAATTAATCTAAGGAATTTGAATAAAGTGGTATTTTAATTTTTCTTATACAGACTTATTTATTAGAAATTTATCAGTTTACATGTCTTTCTAAACATAAAACGTACAATATTCTCGTTTCCTTTCTCTTTTTAAAATCACTGTTGGGGCTCTTACAGCTCTGTCACAATCCCTACATCCATCCGTTGTGTCAAACACATTTGTACATATGCTGCCATTAGCAATTTCAAAACGTTTTCTTTCTACTGGAACCCTTTGTATCAGCTCATTTTCCCCCTTCCCTCCCTCATGAACCCTTAATAATTTGTAATTCTTTTTTTCATGTCTTACACCAACCACTGCTTCCCTTCACCCACTTTTCTGTTGTCCATTCCTCTGGGGCAGGAGTATATGTCGATCATTATCATCAGTTCCCCCTTTCTGCCTCCAACTTCCCACTCTCCTCACGATATCCCATTGTTGTTCCTGAGCAGTTTCCCTGTCCTGGATTCCATGTGCCTATACTGTTTATCTGTACCAGTGCATGCTCTGGCCTAGCCCAATTTGTAAGGTAGAATTGAAGTGTGATCGTGGAGGGGAAGGAAACAGTAAAGAACTAGAGGAAAGTTATGTTTTGTTGGTGTGTGCTCATTTCTTGAACAGCTTTCAAATAATTTTGTTTGAAAAGTTTTAAAATTATCAGACTTCTTTGTTGATTGAATAAGATCATATAAAGTTAGACTTCTTTCTCTCCTTAGATCTTATGATGCTGAAAATCTTTTTGAAGCCATAACTTCAAAGCAGTTTCCATGACAATAATTTCATAATATAAATACAGGATTATAGGCTTTTCTGCAAGATTATAAAGGAAATGAAATAAAAATAATGACAAAATAAACTTCCCAAGCTCATCTTTCTATTTTAAATGTTTACCACTTGGCTGATAAATTCAAAACGATGAAAAGGCATAGCCACATCAAAAGATACTGTGTCTGGGGGAAAGGGTCAAGCGCAGTGCTTTAATTGTTACAATCCAACTGCAGCAGCTAAGCTCTTTTACATATGAGATAAAGTCAAAGCAAATGACAATTTGTATGGTGAGAAGTAAAGCATTTAGGTTTGTGGGGTAAGAGTATGAATAGTAAGGTTTACCTAACATCCAAAGGAACTTGTAAAATGTGAAAGGAGGAAATATAAATGAGATGGTCAGAGACAATATTTACACTATCAATACAAGATGAGTCAAGATTAGAGAATGAGGAGGGAAAAAAGTCTGATTGTAGTTGACTGAAGGTGAGATCATTGTTTTTCATATGTTTGAAATGAAAGTGTCTGTCTCTAAAGCAGTGGTTCTCTGCCTTTCTAATGTCATGATTCTTTGATGCAGTTCTTCATTTTGTGGTGACCCTACCTATAAAAAGATTTTCATTGCTACTTCATAACTATAATTTTGCTACTGTTATGAACTCTGGGATCGTTTGACCCCCAAAGGGATTGTAATCCACAAGTTGATAATGGCTGCTCTCAACACTTCTCGTCCATTATCGTTTTACTTAAACCCCCCCCCCTTTTTTTTTTAAGCCACTCAGGCCACTAGTGAGATCCAAGGGGGAGGAATCTGAAGGGTTTCTCAGGTTGTGAGTCTTCACTCTTGTTTTTGGTTTTTAAAGAAGCATAGTCTATGTAGTGGCAAAGCCCATAGCAACAAATGAAATCAGTAATAGAATCTCATTAAACCATCATAAATGTGGTGTCTTATTAATTTTTTTCTTTTCCCTCTATAATTTCTTATTCCACCCCTCTCCCTGCCCCTGTCCTCATCCCTGGCCTTCTTGTAATCTTCCAAGTCTTGTCTTTTGGTGTGAAAGCCACTTTTCTTTATTTTCCTTTAGAATATTGGGGGTCATTAAATATTTAGTTTTCTAAAATTGACTAACTAAACATAATGTTCTTCAGTTTTGCCCATGTGTTGTGTTCAAGAGATTCTTTATTATTCCCAAGTTTTTGAAACTGCTGCAATAAACGTATGTGTGCATCCATCTGTTCATGTTATAGTCTTCATTTCTTTAAGGGATGTATATTCAATAGAGGGACTGAAGGATCATAGGTCAATTGTATTTGCATTTGTTTAAGGAAACATCATACTGATTTTCATAATGGTTGTACAAACCAATAATCCCACAAGTAATGCTTGAGAGTTCCAATCTCTCCTGACCCTGTCAAATATTTGTTTTTATGTATTTTATCCAATTTTGCTGAAAATGTTGGTATGAAACAGTATCTCATTGCCATTTTAATTTGTATTTATCTTATTGCTAATGTACTCTAATATTTCTTCTTGTGGTTATTGACTACGTGGATATCATATTTGATGAATTATCTTGTGATATTTTGATTGGGTTATTAGTATTTTTCTTAAGATGTGATTTTTTACAGATTTGGGTAATTAGCCCTTTACCTGATCTATCGTTAATAGCTTTTCCCAATCTGTAGGCTCTCTTAACTTTTTTGATAAAAATCTTCTGGTGTACATATTTGGTGCTTTTTTGAAGGTCCTACTCTTTCATTTTGCCTTCTATAATATGCATATTTTTCATTATGCTTAGTTTTATATTTAAACCTTATTTTAGGATTCTTAACTTTGTCCCTTTTGATGGTCTTTATTATTGTGAGGTTTATATTTAGGTCTTTGATACATCTGGAGTTTGTTTTTATACATAAACAAAACAAAGTGTGAAGTATGAGCCCCATTTCATTCTTTCCCAGGTAAAGATCTAGTTTTTCCAGCACCATTTGTTGAAAAGGCTATCTATTCCCCACTTACCCTGTTTCAATCCTTTATCAAAAATTATGTGTCTGCAGGTACTAGATTATATTTCTGGCTTCTCAGTTCTAATCCATTGATTTTCATATCTTTGTTGCACCAGTACCAGGATGTTTTTGATTACCATGGCTATACAGTAGGTTTAAAAGCCCATGAGTAAAAGGTCTCCTACGTTGCTTTTATTTTTTTGATAGTGCTTTTATTTCTCTAGGCTCCTTTTTCCAGATAAATTTGGTGATCAGGCTTTCCTTTTTTCTTTAAGAATTGTGATGGGGTTTGGATAAGAATTGTGTTGAATTTGTAATATTTTTGTTAACACTGACATTTTCACAAAATTAACCCCATTATATCCCAAACAATTGAGTTATTAGAAGTGGTTTATTTAGAAGTGGTTTTTAGTTGTTCTTATTTGTTTCCCAGATTTTGGGTTTCATCCTTTCCTCCTGGAATTCTCTTTAATAAAACTGTTCCCTGATTCAACAAAAGGGTCATTCCATCAAAATGAAAACTACAACTCGCTTACTTTTCTCATCCCATTGCTATCATTATTAAGTCATGATTTGTCTTCTACTTTTTCTTTATTTTCTCTCTTGAGATAACAAAAGACATATGATCTAGTAAGCCTTTCTTTGCCTGAGTAAATTCTCCCACAAGCTATGCTTATGAGTATTTAAAATTACCTTTTATTTTAGAACCTCTATGTGATTGATGAGGGGGTATATTTTGTCAGTGTATACATACAGATAAATGTAATGATGTTATTATTCTTCATTAATCACAAAAATAGACTACTTGACTCATGTAGTTATGTTTTTGAAAAATAAAGACTACATAAAACTGACTTTGGGAATAAAAGTCATGTAAATAAATGTATATTTTCATCACATTTATTTTAAAGCCAGTATTTGGTCTTCCTGAATACAAAGAAAAATTCCTACTGATAGAAGTTAAATGTATTTATTCATATAAGAAGCTTAAAAGAATATATAATTTGAGGGACAAAGAGTTGTTTAATTTTAATAGCCAACTTTTTAAGGATTTCTAGAAATGAAAATAAAATCTGGTAATTAGGTAAGCCAAAGCCAAACCCACTGCCATGTAGCTGAATCTAACTCATAGCAATCCTATGTAGGTTTTCTATACTGTAATTCTTTATAAAAGCAGACAGCCGAACTTTTATACTGCAGAACAGTTGGTGGATTTGAACCACCAATCCTGCAGTTTGCAGCCCAATGCTTACCTGACCTTGGGAGCAATAATTAACTGGTGGGTGTTATGAACATAGGACACTTCTTTTACAGCAAGTGCTTAAGGCAGTATCAAAGGTTTTTTTTTGGTGGGGGGGGGGCATCACTGCTCTCCGGTGGTGGGAGTAGGAGGTCCAGCCCCACTGCTGGAATTGAACCTCCGTCCCAGTGGGCCGCAGTCCTGTGCACAACCACTACGCCACCAGGGCTCAGCCCTTCAAAGGTATTTTTAAAACTGGTTTTGGTATTTTAAACAAAACCAGAAACTAAACACATGGAGTAACAAGTTAATTATTTCTGCTTATAAAGTGCTAAGATGAAAGTAGAGAGATACTAGAGATACTACCATAGACTATGTGGATACATTTTTCTCCTCAAAAATTGTTTTCTTATTTTTTTCTTTCAGTGATTCTATTGAGGGCTCTTACAGCTCTCATAACATTCAATATATCATTTATGTCAAGCATATTTGTACACATGTTGCTATATTCATTTCCAAATATTTTCTACTTGAACCCTTGGTATAAACTCCTCTTTCCCCCTCCTTTTTTTTTTTATAAATCATTTTATTGGGGGCTCATACAACTCCCATCACGATCCATACATGCATCAATCTGGTTATTGCACACATCAATTGCACACTTGTTGCCATCATCACTCTCAAAACATCCTCCCTCCACTTAGGTCCCCGGTACCAGCTCCCCATATCTTCCTCCCCTCCTTCTTGCCTCCCCCATGAACCGTTAATCATTTACAAATTGTTATTACTTTTTCATATCATACACTGTCCAATGTGTCCCTTCACTTACTTCCCTGTTGACCGTGCCCCAGAGAGGAGGCCATATGTAGATATCTGAAATTGGCTCTCCCTTTCTATTCCACCATCTCTCCACCCTCCCAGCATCACCACTCCCACTACTAGTCCTAAGGGAACATCTATCCTAAATTCCCAAAGTTTCCCACTCCAGTGTACATCCCCTGTTCTAGCTGGATTTGTCTGGTAGAATTGGGATCATGATAGTAGGTGGAAGGAAGCACAAAAATTTCCTAATTAAAACATTTTAATTGAAGCATAAAATGCACACAGAAGAATATGCAAATAGTAAGTTTTCCACTAAATTAATTTTTGCAAAGTTAGCATGCTCCTACAACCACTGCTGTGATCGGGTGCCTTGATGTGTTAGTGGTTATGCGCTGGGCTGCTAGCCACATGGTCAGCGGTTTGAAACCACTGGCTGCTCCTGGGAGAAAGATTAGACTTTCTGCTCCAATAAAGAGTTATGGTTCCAGAAACCCATGGGGGCAGTTTTGCCCTGTCCTATGAGTCAGAATTTATTCAATCATAGAGCAGTTAGCTTTGGGGCTATAGCAGGAAAGAAATCATTACCAGTAACCCAGAGAGCTCACTTGTCTTTCCTTTACCAGGAACCTTGCCAAGACCCTTAATGGTTTTACCATGTTACTATTACCTAATTTTGAACTTAATGAGGGTTAGTAAAAAAGTATTGTGACTAGGGTTCCAGTTCATACAGTCATGAGCTTATTTGTAACAAAACTTATTTTCTTGATTGCATTGTATTTTTTGATTGATGTATGTATTGATCGTGATAAGATTTTTAATTCTTAATTTGAATGGTGTCTGTGAATATTTGCATGTATGCATGTATTTTGGTACTTTGTCTTAGTTTCTATTGCTGCCATAGAAATACTACAAGTGGGTGGTTTATAAAAATAGAAATTTGCCTTCTCACAGTTTAGGAGGCAAAAAGTCTGAATGTAGGATACTTGTATCACTCCATCAGAGAACGATGACGGGCTGAGCCCCGGTGGCGTAGTGGTTGTGCGCGGGACTGCTGCCCACTGGGATGGAGATTCAATTCCAGCTCACAGGAGCAAAGGCTGGGCCTCCTACTCCCACCACCAGAGGGCAGTGATGCCTAAAAAAAAGAGAACGATGACAGACTCAGAAACCATACATAAAGTTTTCTATAAGCCAGAAATAACTCAGTGGCAGTGGGTTTTTAATTTCTCAGTCTAGGATATGTTGCTTGGAGATCTTTGTACTCTTTGGCATTTATCTTTTCCCATTTGTGCTCACATGTATTCCTGTTATCACTCATGTATAACCTATTGACATAACAAAGACAACTCTATTCTCAAGTAAGATTATCCCCCAGGTACTCATATAAGTATTAGTATTTCAATACACATATGAGGGAACTTCAAAAATTCATGAAAATTTAAAATTGAAAGACAATGAAAATTACCCCAAACATCCTAAAGTCATCTTTTAATTTTTTGAGGAACAATTCAATGTAAAACATCCATAGTACATAATTCTGTAGTATAAATTCCTTATAGTAGAATAAGGTCATAAGCATGTATATATTCAGCTTTAGTATATATTGTCAAACAGTTTTCCAAGTTGGTCTTGCTAATTTAAACTCTCTTTGTCTGCATCAGCATTTGGTGTTATCATTCCTTTTCACTTTAGTCATTCAGCTAGATATTTGGGTACAGCACTGTAATGTTAATTCAGTATGTGCATCTGTATGACTGATTTTAGGTTGCATTTGCCTGGCAACGAGCAAAATTTGCTGGCCACTTGATTATCTTGGTTTTGTGAAGTTTCCATGTATGTTTTACATTTTTTACTTGCTGGGGTTGGGAAGCTTATTTATATTTATCTTTAGGTAAGGATATTTTGTCATATATGTAGCAATTCCAGACAGTTGCTTGCACTTTGCCCTCCCAATCTCTTTAAAGTGTCTTCTGATGAACAAAAGTTCTCAATATTGCTGCTATTGTTGCTGTTATTTGACATCTACTCAGTGGTGACCCATAGTAACACTATGCACAGCGCATGGATTTCCTTTTTATTGACTGAACTTCCACTTTATCAAGCATATCCTTTCTAACATTGTTCTTTTCTGATGACACAGCGAAAATAAGCAAGATAAAGTCTTTCTAGCTTCACTTGTAAATAACAGGCTGGTTCTACTTCCTCAAAAACAGATTCATGTGCTCATTTCTTTTGCAAGTCCATGATATATTCACTATTCTTCATCAATACCACCATTCACATGGTTTAATTCTCCTTAGATCAGTGATTCTTTACGTGTAGGTAATGACCCCTCTGGGGGTTGAACGATCCTTTCAAAGGGGTCTCTAAGACCAGCTGAGAGCACATATTTCCAGTAGTCTTAGGAACCGAGACATCCATCTCCAGGCGGGTCCCCCCACGTGCAGATGTGCCCACATACGAGGACATGTCATGAAGTCTGTTACCCATGCTACACCATGCTTCAAGACAAAATTTCATTGATTTGTCATATAATTTAAATATTTCACAATATATAGTTATATATCATTTTTGTGATGAATCGCTATCTTTAATTATGCTCAATTTATAACAATAAAACATATCCATCATATCAAATATTTATAGTATGATTCATAAAGGTAGTAAAATTATCATTTTGAAGTAGCAACAAAAATAATTCTATGGTTGGGGGTCACCACAACATGAGGAACTTTATGAAAGGGTCACAGCATGAGGAAGGTTGAGAACCACCGCCTTAGATTGTTTTTCTTTGTCCAGATCGCAGATGCATATGAGGGGATTGAAAGACCAGGGTCTGGGTAGGTGCTCCTCAATCCTCAAAGTGGTCTCTCTGCATATATTCTATTTGATTCAGAATGAGAAGTGGGTCTGTGTTAGGACTTCTCAAAGTGACATCTTCTTTCCTTCTTGCAAAATCAATACAAGCGTCAAGTTTTTCCTTAGAAAAGTCTTTGAAAATCAGTTCAGTTTCGCTGTGAGCACATACAATACTAATAGTACTCCCTAAGTGTCCTTATTACTACTTGTCTATCAGCTTGTTGCACTTAGATGGCTTGAGTGTTGCTATGAAGCCAGACACTATGCCACTGCTATTTGAAAAAAACCAAGTGTCACCCATGTTCACAGATTTCAGCAGACTTTCCAGACTATGAAGAAAGAAGAGACTGTCCATTTCTAAAGTTGAACTACTGAAAACTTCATGAATAACAGTGGGACATTATCTGATAAGGTTCCAGAAGATGAATGCCTCAGGTGGCAAGTCACTCAAAATTTGATTAAGGGAAGAGTTGTTGCCTCAAAGTAGAGTCTAACTTAATGTAGTAGTTGAAGCCATGCTTTCAGTGCTTTATTTGCAGGTGGGGTACCGCTCAAAATAGTGTCCATCAATAATTGGTATGTGAAATATATGAAATATGAATTTATGAAAACTAGAAGTTGTAAAAAATGAAACAAAATACATTAAGATTGAAAACCAAGAAATTAGTGAGCAGAAATGGATTGGTATTGGCCATTTTTATCAGATGATCAGATGACATACTATGTCAAGAACAACAAATTGCAGAGGCATGACATCACATTCATTGTCAAAGAGAACATTTCAAAGTCTATCTTGAAATTTGATAGAATAATATCTAGAGCCCAACAAATAGGATCAGTTAATGTAACTTTATTCAAATTTATGTGTCAACTACTAAAGTCAATGATGAAGAAAATGAAGAATTTTTTTTTGCATCACTGCCCTCTGGTGGTTGTGGGAGCTACCCAGCGCTGTTTCTGAGAGTCGCCGCTGGATTTGAACCGCCAAGCCGCAGTCCCGCACTCAACCACTTATGCCACCGGGGCTCAGCAGAAACTGAAGAATTTTATCTGAAATTGATAAACATGCAATGAAGGTGTATAAGTAATTATTGTTGCTTGGAATTTGAAAACTTGAAAACAAAGAGAAAGACTAGGTAGTTGGAAAAAGTGCTCTTGGTGATAATAATAGAGGTATAGAAAGAATTTTGTAAGATCAAAAACTTCATACATTTTTCAACAACATAATGGGACTATATATGTGGAACTTATCAAATGGAATACACGGGAATAAAATCTGTTGCATCTGTGGGAAGATATAATGGAAAAGCTCATTATCAGAAGTCAAAGCAGGGCCAAGGACTGACTGTGGAATAGACCTCAATTTCTCATTTGACTGTTCAAATTGAAAAAATAATTAAAAAAAGAAAAGAAAAGAAAAGAAAGTTGAAAATGAAGAAAATTAAAGCAATTTAAAATTATGAACATGAATATACTACACTTGAATTTAGAAGTGATATCAAGAAATAATTGATACATTGAATATCACTGACTGGAAACCACAAGAGTTGTGGGATGACATCAAGAACATCAGACACAAAGAAAGGAAATGGTCATTCAAACAGCAGGGTTAAAACAAAAGACCAAAGTTGATATTAGAAGAGACACTGCAACATAGGGAATTAAAAAATCACAAGAACTGATGAAATAATCAAGCTGAACAAAAGAGTTCAAAGTGAAGCTAAATAAGACAAAGTCAAATATTTTAATAAGATATGGTTAGAAAATCATCAGGAAAGAATGCTCAGCATATCCCAAGCTGAAAGAACTAAAGAAAACTTCAAGCCTCAAATTGTAACGGATATGTTGGGCAAAATATTGCACTATGCAGGAAGCACCAAAAGAAAGTGAAAGGCCCCATCTAATTTACAAATTACAAAGAAAATGGAAAGAATACATGGAGTCATTACCAGAAAGAATTGGTCCATGTTCAATCATTTCATGAAGTAGCATATGCTTAAGAACCAATGAAAGTCCAAGCTGCCTAGCAGGCATTAGCAAATAACAAGTCTCCAGGATTTGACGGAATGCCAGCTGAAATGTTTCAATAAGCTGACACAACACGGAAAACACTATTACGTTCATGCCAAGAAATTGGGATAAGATGGCTACCTTTTACCTAGTCATCAACTGAAGAAGATCCATATCTTTTGCCCATCCAAAGAAAGATGACTCAGAATCCCTGATGGTGTAGTGGTTGACTCCTTGGCCTTAACCAAAGAAAGATGACTCAACAAAATGGGCGAATTATTGAACACTATCATTACTATCACAGGCAAGTAAATTTCTCCTGAAAATCATTTAACAATAGCTGCAGCAGTGCATCAATGGGGAGCTGGCGGAAATTCAAGCTGGATTCAGAAGAGAAGGTGGCACAAGAGATGTCACTGTTGCTGTCAGATAGGTCTTGGAATGAAAGCAGAGAATGCCAGGAAGATGTTTACTTGTGTTTCACTAACTAGCCATAGATATTTGATTGTACAAATCATAGCAAACTATGGATAATATGAAGAAGAATGGGAACTCTGGAACACTTTGGTGTGCTCATGTGGAACTTAGAACATGAGGCAGTTTTCTGAATAGAACAAGAAACTGATTACTGAAAATCAGCTAAGGTGTACACTTGAGTTGTATCCTTTCACCATATTTATGCTGAGCAAATATCCAAGTAGCTGGACTGTGAAAAAGAACATGGCATCTGGGTTGGAGGAAGGATTATTAATAACCTGCGATATGAGGATGACACAACCTTGTTTCCTGAAATCTAAGAGAATGAATTGACACAGTGGCTGCATAATGGACTCGGGCATAGGAATAATGACGAGATGGCGCTGGCCTGTGCAGTACTATATTCTTTTGTGCATAGGTTTGTTGTGGTTTGGAGCTGACTTGATGACACCTAAAACAATTGAAGTCTTAGGTATGTATTTGTGTGAAATGAAATTTGTGTATGTATTTGTGTATGTATGTCCATAAAAATAATTGTATCTAAGTATTCATAGCATCTTTGTATATGATAGCTTCAAACTGAAAACAATCAAAATATTCATCCAGAGGTGAATGGATGAGCAAACGCCAGTATATACAAGCAATGAAATACTAGTCAGCAATTAAAGGAATAAAACCTTGATACATAACAAAAATATATATACAGGACAATTTTATACATACATATGGATAGATATATACAGCATGAAGGACTAAAACAGCTAATTATTCGACACAGCACTACAGAGGGCTCAGTTCAACTCACTTCCATGGAACAGTTAATATACTGGAAGCCCTTCAACTCACAAGGGCTGCTGGGTCCAAGGTTAAGGAAGTCTTCTGTAGAGCAATACAGGGTGTCTGGCCACAGGTAGCAAATAGCAGGGCAGATCACCAACAGTCAGCAAGAGGACAGGAGCTGACAGTCTCAAGCTCAAGCGATGTATCCACCAGCAGCGTTGCGAAGCAGGTCTCGAGGGAACCCCTAACTCTAGCAACAAGATTCACAGGGTGGGTGCTCCACAACTGGCATAGCTCACAAAATGAGGCAGAGAACTAGCTAAGGCGGCTGCACGCTGGTCAGATCACCAGAGAGAGAGAGAGAGAGAGAGAGAGAGAGAGAGAGGTGGAGCTAGCCAACCTATTTATCTCTTTGTTCATCAACCAAGTGACCTTATTAATTGGACATGTTCTTATTGTCCAGGTTGGTACAATAAACCTACCTATCACAATCATGAACTTACATATGAGTAATAGATGGTTTATTCCACAGTCAAGTCCCTGGTCTGATTTTAGCTGCTGATATTGAGCTTCTCCATTGTGTCTTCCTACAGATGAAATCAATTTGATTCCTGTGTACTTCATCTGGAGAAGTCCATGTGTACAGTTGTCTTAAATAATCATTTTACTGGGGGTTCACACAACTTTTAGCACAATCCATACATACATATATTGTATCCAAAGCACATTTGTACTTTTGATGCCATCATTATTCTCAAAACATTTTCTTCTACTTATGCCCTTGGTATTGTCTCCTACTTTTTCCACTCCCTCCCCACTCTCCCTTTCCTCAGGAACCCTTGATAATTTTTAAATTATTATTTTGTCACATTGAATGCTGTCCAATGCCTCCCTTCGTTCACTTCCGTGTTGTCCGCACCCCAGGGAGGAGGGTATATGTAGATAATTGGTTCTCCCTTTCTACTCCACTTTCCCTCCATCCTCCCAGTATCGCCACTTTCCCCACTGGTCCTAAAGGGATTATCTATCCTAGATTCCCCATGTTTCCGGTTCCTATCTGTACCAGTGTACATCCTCTGGTTTAACCGGATTTGTAAGGTAGACTTCAGATCATGATAGTAGGAGGGAGAAAGCATTTTAGAAACAGAGGAAAGTTGCATATTTTATCATTGCTAAACAGTACCTTAACTGACTCATCTTCCTCCCCATGACCCTTGTGTAGGGGGTTGTCATTTCCCTTGCAGATGAACCTTGGGAACCCAATCTGTACTCCCCCTCATTCATAGTGATATCATTTTTGGTTCTTGATGTTCAATACATAATCCCTTCAATGCCTCCTGGTCACACAGGTTGGTGTGCTTCTTCCATGTGGACTTTGCTTCTGAGTTAGATGGCTGTTTATTTACTTTCAACCCTTAAAGACCCCAGACACTGTATGTTCGATAGCTGGGCACCATCAGTTCTTTTCACCACTCTTCTTGTACACACATTTATCTTTAGTGATTGTGCTGGGAAGGTGAGCATGAAGGAATGCCAATTTAATAGAACAAAGTGTTCTTGCACTTAGGAAGTACTGAGTGGAGGTCCATAATACTAACTCTATAAGTATATGCATGTTGATCTATTTCCCCATCATCATATATAAATATATTTACCTATGTTCTGCCTGTATTTGGTCCTCTGTATCCCTGGGATGGCCAACACCTCTTCCTTTCCCCACCTCCCTATCTTATGTCCCATGACCCTCTGAATCATCAGTTCCATTGTTTTTCCTCCAGACTGCTCATCCAGCCTATCTTATCTAGATAGGCTTGCAGAGATAACAATGTGTACAAAAAACTAGACATGGCAAGATAAAGCCACCAAAGAAAACAAAAGAATGAAAACAACAACAACAACAAAAACCCAATGTCTGGGAAATAAATATAAATAAGCAAAAAACAATAACAAAAGAAAAATCTGTAAATAGTTCAAGGTCAGTTCATTGACCTCTAGGAGTGTACCCTGGCTGAGTCAGATGGGGTGCCACATCCTGGCCCCAAAGTATATCCTTGTCACTCCCTCAGAAACTCCATGCTCTGCCCCTCCTGCTGCTTTGTTACATATCCCTGCCTTGGTGTGGTGGGGTCAGACTGAGTGCCCGCCTGACTCTGCTTCTCCAGGGTTGTTCCCGTAGGGCCTTGGGTCAGCAAAGGATACCGTGTTTCATAGTGGGGCTGGCCATTTTGTCTTCTTTGTGCCATGGCTTTTCTTAGTGGGGAAAGTGTCCTTGAGGCTTGATGAGCCAGCTTGCACTCCTCTCTCTCTTCCTCCCCCTTCGTTTGCTCTTATTGCTCGGGTCAGACATGTCCTTCTTCTCCCACTGCAGCCTCAGTGCTGACCTCCACGGCAATCTCCCCTGGGGGGAGGGGCAGATGTCCACATAGTTGGGATTGGGACTGGGCCCTCACACCTTTCCACTGCCTTCCCACTCCATGCCATCATGCTATGTTCACATCCTGGAACACCAGATTTAAGTTTTGTTCCTCTTTCCCTGGGGTGATATAAATGCCCCTTGGGTGGGTTAGTTGCCTTTTGTGTTGTAGAAAAAAACGGTATTTGTGCTGCCACCAAGGGGTTGATAAAAAGTAAACGTCTAGTCACATTGCGCCTCCACTCAACACTCCCTTTGTTTTTTTTTTTTTGGGGGGGGGGCAATCACTGCCCTCTGGTAGGAGTAGAAGTTCCAGCCTTGCTCCTGGAGTGTTGCTGCTGGATTTGAACCACCAACCCAGTGGACCACAATCTCGCACACAACCACTGCGCCACTGGGGCTCACCCCCACTCCCTTTTTTTTTATGGCATTGCATGATGCTCACCTTTCTGACAGCTGAAGACAAAGCAGGTGCATTAGGAAACGTGGGGAAGAAAACTGATGGTGCTGGGCTATCAAAAGATATAGTGACTGGTTTCTTAAAGTCTTGAAGATAAACAGGCATCCATCTAGCTGAGAAACAACAAAACCCATATGGGAGAAGCATACCAGCCTGTATGATCATGAAGTGTTGAGGATCAGGTATCAGGCATCAAAGACAAAAAAAAATCATGTCATTGTGAATGAGGGGGAATGTGGAATGGAGAACTAAAGCCCATCGGTAGGCAACTGGACATTCCCTTACAGAAGGGTCATGGGGAGGAGATGAGTCAGTCAGGGCACAGTGTAGCAATGATGAAACATACAACTTTCTTCTAGTTCTTTTATGCTTCCTCCCACCAACTATCCTGATCCCAATTCTACTTTCCAAATTGTGTTATACAAGAGCATGTACACAAAAAGTACAGATAGGAACTGGAAACACAGGGAATCCAGGACAGAAGAACCCCTGGGGACCAATGGTAAGAGTGGTGATACCAGGAGGGAGGAGAGAAGGTAGGGTAGCAAGGGGGAACTGATTACAAGGATCCACATATAACCTCCTCCCTGGGCAATAGACAACTGAAAAGTGGATGAAGGGAGACATTACACAATGTAAGATATGATAAAATGATAACAATTTCTAAATTATCATGAATTCATGAGGGGAGGGGTGGCAGGAAGAGAGGGAGGGGAAAATGAGGGGCTGATATCAAGGTTTCAAGTAGAAAGGAAATGTTTTGAGAATGTTGAGGGCAGCAAATGTACAAATATGCTTGACATAATGGATGAATGTATGGATTGTGATAAGAGTTGTATGAGCCCACAATAAAATGATTTTTTAAAAAAGAAAGGAAATATCTAGAAAAGAATCATGGCAACATATGTACAAATTTGCTTAATATGACTGATATGAGGATTGTTATAAGAGTTGTAAGAACCCCAGTAATATGATTTTTTTTGAAAAGAGAAGAAAAAAATGGTATTTCTTATGGACAAATAGTTGGCTTTGGGGCTGAGCCCCGGTGGCGTAGTGGTTGTGCGCGGGACTGCGGCCCACTGGGATGGAGGTTCAATTCCGGCTCCCAGGAGCAAAGGCTGGGCCTCCTACTCCCACCACTGGAGGGCAGTGATGCCTAAAATTAAAAAAAAAAAAAAATAGTTGGCTTTGTAAAATTCTATCATGTGAGCTTCAATTTAAATTCTATCACTAAGCCCATATTATTCAACTATTGTTCCTTTTCTTTCCAACTTCCACATTCCAATTATCAATAAATATTAATATATTTTTATTTAATGTGTAATCAATTTCCAACTGAAGTTGTTGATAGAATTCTTCAGTATCTCCATCATAAGCTTTTGTGGTTACAATAGTTGCATTAATTGTATTCCTTTGAAGGCAGGTATATCTAATCCAATCACAGCAATGTATCTCATGATGAATTTAGCAAAATCATTTCTGACAATGAATATCACACCATTCTTTTGGATTGTGTTATTCCTGGCACAGTAAATTATATAATTTTTCTGATGAAAAATAACCAATTCCAGCCCAAAGAATAACCATTTCTAGTCCATTTCAGCTCACTAATGCATAGGATAATAATCTTTATGCACTCCATTTAATTTTTGACTACTTCTAATTTTCCTAAATTCATATTTTATATATTTCAAGATCTAATCATTAGAATATTTTTGCAACTGTTTCTCTCTCTCTTTTTTTAAAAAAATTTTATTGGGGTCTCTTACAGCTACTACAACATTCAGTATATCATTTGTATCAAGCACATTTGCACACATGTTTCCACATACATTTCCAACATTTTCCACTTGAGCCCTTGGTAAAAGCTCCTCTTTAAAAAAAAAAACAACTCCCCTTTCCCCTCCCCCCCCCTTTTTTTAATGAATCATTTTATCAGGGGGCCCATACAACTCCCATCACAATCCCTAACAACATCAGTTGTATGCAGGCCACTTTTACACACCCATTGCCCTCATCACTCTCAAAACATTCTCCCTCCCTCCAGACCCCCATTATCAGCTCCCTATATTACCCTTCCTCCCTACCTTCCCCTTGAACCCTTAGTAATTTACAAATAATTTTTTCATCCTGTACACTGTACAATGTGTCCCAACACTCACTTCCCTGTTGTCCGTGCCCCAGAGAGGAGGCTACGTGTAGATCCCTGAAGTTGGTTCTTCCTTTCTATTCCTCCATCCATCCACCCTCCTGGTATTACCACTCCTATTACTAGTCTTGATGGATCATCTATCCTAAATTTCCCATGTTTCCAACTTCACTGTACATCTCCTGGTCTAGCTGGATTTATGTAGTAGAATTGGGGTCATGATAGTGGGTGGAAGGCAGCATGGAAACTAGAGGAAGGTTGCATATTTCATAGCTCCTACCCTGTATCTTAACTGACTCATCTCCTCTTTGTAACCCCTCTGCAAAAGGATGTCACCTCACCTATTGATGGGCTTTGGGTCCCCAATCTGTACTCCCCCTCATTAATAATAATATAATTTTAGCTCACTGATGCCCGACACTGGATCCCTTCACCACCTCATGACCACACAGGCTGGTGTGCTTCTTCCGTGTGGGCGTTATTGCTTCTGAGCTGAATGGCTGCTTGTTTACTCAAGCCTTTAAGTCCCCAGACGCTATATCTTTTGGTAGCCGGGCACTATCAGCTTTCTTCATCACATTTGCTTATGCACACATTTGTCCTCAGGGATCATATCAGGAAAGTGAGCATGCAAAGTTGTGCTTTTGAATTCTTGAAGCCTGATATCTCATCCCTTTGACACCTCATGATTCCACATGCTAGTGTGCTTCTTCCATGTGGGCTTTGTTGCTTCTGAGCTAGATGGCCGCTTGTTTACTTTCAAGCCTTTAAGTCCCCAGACGCTCCATCTTTTGATAGCCGGGCACCATCAGCTTCTTCACCACCTTTGCTTATGTACACATTTGTCTTCGATGATCATGTCAGAAAGGTGAGCATCTTGGAATGCCAATTTAATTGAACAAAGTGTTCTTGAACTGAGGAGATACTTGAGTGGAGGTCCAATGCCCATTTGTTGTCCTACTACTAACCCTATAAGTATATACATTAATCTCTTTCCCCATCCTCACTTATAAATATATGCCCCTATGTATATACCTGTATTTGAACCTCTATAAATGTTCATTATCCCCCAGTTCCTTCCTCTATTTCCATTTGCTTCCCTCTTGTCCCACTATCATGCTCACTCTCCATTTGGGTTTCAGTAATTTTTCTTTGTTACATTAGTCTTAATCCCTATTGGCTTTCTCTCACCCACCTTTGTCCCTGCATTCGTATCAATTGTTATTCCCTTTTTCCTGGACTGGTCGACATCACTACCTTTCCACCTCCTCCCCCTCTTCAATGTTCCCTACCCTGGAGCCATCAGACTTGTCATTTTCGCCTCCAACCTCTTTGTCCAGTCTATCTTGTCTAGATAGACCTGTAGAGGTAATAATATGTACAAAAAAGTTCTCCTAAAATTGAGCAACTTAAGCAAATAAAACAATGGTAACAACAGCAAGAAAACCCCTCAATGTACTATACAATATGTAACAGAATAATAAAAATAATAGCAATATAAGAACCTGTATAAAGTTCAAGGTCTGTTGTTGACCTCCTAGAGTGACCCCCTAGTTGAGTTGGATGGGGTGCCAATACCCTGGCCCCAAAGTATATCCTTGTCACTCCATCTGTGACTCTACGCTCTGCCGCACACTCTTAGTGCTTTGCATTGGTGTGGTTGTGTCCAACAGGCAGATGGAGGTGAGGGACTCTGTGGGTGCCTGTATAAACCTGAAACTTCATCTTGACCCTGCTTCTTCTTCCTGGCCCCAATAGGCCTTGGGTCTGCGAGGGTAGCTGTATTTCTTAATGGGGCTGGCCGTGCAGTCCTCTTTGTGCAGCAGCTGTTCTGAGTGGGATTATTGTCCTGAAGGCTCGGTGGGCCAGGATGCATGTCATTCTCTCTTCCTCCCCTTTCATTTGTTCTTCTCTCTCTCTCTTTTTAATAATACACTTTATTTATTTATTTTTTGGGTTTCACTGCCCTCTGGTGGGAGTAGGAGACCCAGCCTTGCTCCTGGAAAGCTACTGCTGGATTTGAACCTCCAAGCCAGTGGGCCATAGTCCCGCACGCAACCACTGCGCCACTGGGGCACTGCCTGCAATTGTTTCTCTTTACCTTGAGTTGTGCATCATCAGCAAATGAAAATCCTGTAGGCTTCACAGGAGATTCATTTCACTGTGATGATTCCCTTCCAAGAAATCATCTCTTTAATCATGTTTCCTGTGCTCTCAGACCTGAGGGGCCCATCTGTTCCCAGTATCTCTGACAATGTTCTACTTCTGTTAAATCTCTCTGGGGAGAGATATACCTCAGTCCTTGGTTCTGTGCGAGAAAGAATTCACGCCGAAGTCTTAGTTTGTGACCCAAGTGAGTTTTATGAAAGTTAAAAGAAGTTTCAGGTTTATACAGGCACCCACAGAGTCCCTCACCTCCATCTGCCTGCCAGGAAGCTGCTCAGCAAAGTCAAGAAGTCGGCTCCCTGTCTTTTCAGTTCTTCAGCCAGGAGGCATGGGTGATGATCCTGGTCGACCCCATTGATTGAATTGAATTCACCTAGTCTAGGTGGGCCAACGCAGATGCAGCGCTCATCCAGGTGTACCAACCCCCTCTTAGCAGGAAGCCTGGACCTCTGAGTATGCACAGAGTACCACCACCTCTTCCTGGTGGATAGCTCAAACCTCCAAGCATGCTTAATGGGTACCCCTGTCTCCCCCTGCCCCCCACCATGCTACCTAACATTTCCTTTGTCTAAGCTTTCAGTATTTGAAAATTCTTTGAGGCTATACATAACGTTTTCAGTGACTTCTTTCTCTGAAGAGGGGAGCCAAGTCTGTCTTTGTTACCTGGTCTTTTTCTGGAAGCTCTCATGAAACCTGTTCACTTTGAGTGACCCTGCTTGCATTTGAAATACCAGTGACATCACATCTGGCATCAAGCAACACACATCACAAGAGTTCAAAACTTGGGTCATATATGTTTATATTTAAATTTTCAAAAGCTACAAAACTGTTTATCAGCATTGAAATACTATTTTGCATTCCTACCAGAAGTCTACAGTCATTCTAGTTGTTTCACTATTCATCAATAATTCATGTGGTCAATGATTAAAATGTAAGTCATTTAAAACAAAAAGCCTTGTTGCCATTGAGTCATTCTCACAAGTAAATTATGACCCTGTAGGGCCAAACAGACTGTCCCTTTGGGTTTCTCAGAGTATAAATCTTTTTTTGTTTGTTTGTTTGTTTTTTGGGCATCACTGCCCTCTGGTAGAGGGAGGAGCTCCTGTGGAGCTGCTGCTGGAATTGAACCTCCGTCCCAGTGGGCCGCAGTCCCGCACACAACCACTACACCACTGGGGCTCAGCCTGAGAGTATAAATCTATGGAGCAGAAAGCCTCACTTTTCTTCTGTGGAGAGGCCAATGGACTTGAACTATTGACCTGGTGGTTAGCATCACAGCTTTGATGATGTTAAATTTGGATATGGTGACTTTCGGGTCTGGCATCTAGAGACCAGGTACTATCTGGGGTCAGCCTTTTTGCCTGTTATTCTCACCTGTCCAGTGGGCAGACCCAACTTTGCTCTTACCGATTTTCCTAGGGGTTAACACTCTTCTCTTGAAACACGGTCTGGGAGTCCTGTCCCTGCTGGTACTCTTCTAGGCTGCCTGCATCTGCAGATGTTATTTGGCTTTGGACTTTGTCCCATTAGTCTGCCCAAACCCTCCTTTGCTTTCCTAGACTACCATCTGTTGTTTGTACATCACTATGTACCTTGTTCCACTTTTTTTTTTAACTTCCTTATAGCCCCTGGAACTTGATTTTTCTACCTGTGTTTCTGCAGAACCTATAGGCTTGATTTCATTGAACTTTTTAGGGCAAACAGTTCTAACTTCTCTTTCACACAATAGCCTTATGATACTTGAGACTATCCTGTCACCTTCAATCATTTTTTTATGCTTAATTTTGCTAACTCCATATACCCAAGGCCATCCAAATATGGATATAATTTAGCTAATCAACTTATCTTTTAAAAGGTGACATACAGAAGTAATTCACATGTTTCCACAGAGAGTATAGTGAGGATATCATTTCCTATAATAGTAGATATATATTTGATTGTACTTGTGTTTAGAATAGTGTGCATTAACATATTAGAGAGGTTTTATCTGGGAGTGGTTCAAGGTTTTTACAGGTCTGAAGGCATCTATGGGGATAATGGATAATGGTGGGCTGGTTCATTGTTAGAATTCTCACCTAGAATTCCAACCTGTTTCTGTTCCCAGCCAACGGTCCTTAGCATTAGGCTTGCACGTCCTAAGGACATTGAGCAAGTTTCAGCTGAGCTTCCAGACTCAAACTAGAAAGACCTCATGCTCTGTTTCCAAATTTCAGCTCAAAGAAAACCCAATGGATCACAATGGTCCCATCCACAAGTGACCTTGGGGACATTGCTGGTAGCATTTTCATTCCAACATGTATGATGGGTTGATGTTTCATGCAAAGGCAGATAACAATGACAAATCTTTTATGACTTAAGCGATTCCCATTAATAAATATATACATCTAAAATTACAAGTTATTTTTTAAGACCTGTGTAAACAGGAGGCCAAAGTAAATTTATTTAAGTAAATAATTTTTATTTTATTTTATTTTGGGGGGATGTCTGTGGTGGGAGTAGGAGGCCCAGCCCTCTGTGGTGGGAGTAGGAGGCCCAGCCTTTGCCTTCCTGGAGCAGCTGCTGGATTGAACTCCATCCCAGTGGGCAGCAGTCCCGCACACAACCACTACGCCACTGGGGCTCAGCCCCTAAGTAAATAAATTTTATTGTAAATTTACTTTTAAAGTTCATAGCAGCATTTTTCTCGTAAAGTTTATATGATTTGTTCCTTAGAATTCCTGTCATCAGGTTTGCATTGTTTTCGTGTTCTGTATTGAAATTACGTGGAGTATTTAGCATAGATTACGAGGGTTTATATGTGATTGAGAACACTGCTCAATACATAAAATACACGATAAATGTTGGCCAGCCATTATTATTTTTATCATTTACTGGAAGAACCTTAACAAATAACTTGCTTTTGAGTCTTTTTTTTTTTTTTTGGTCATCACTGCTCTCGGGTGGTGGGAGTAGGAGGCCCAGCCCCACTGCTGGAATTGAACCTTTGTCCCAGTGGGCCGCAGTCCCGCGCACAACTGCTACGCCATCGGGGTTTAGCCCTTGAGTCTTAATATTCTCCTTGATATTTGAGATGGTGTCTTTTTCAGTGGGCTATTGTGAGAATCAAATGGTATACTATGTGAAAATGTTTTGTAAATCAAAGCGCATCATATACATACACTACTAAGGCCTTGCTGCTGAGGTTTCACTTAACATTATTAACTTTATCTTTAAAAGTTATGGTTTCTGAAAGAAAAGACATTAAAGGGCAGAGGGTCATCAAAGACCTCAGAAGAGGTGAAGGCGGCTGGAAGCAATAAAGTGGACCCAGCAATCGAAAAGTAACCATTAAGATGAAATACGCATCTGAAAAAGCGATCTAATTATGTCCAAGAACCGGAAGGCTCTCGCACGCGGTGGGCACATGTGTGGCTTTCTAAGATTCTGCCTCCACCTCCTCAGCTACACCGTGTTCTACTGTTCTCAGCTTTCCAGATCTCTGCCTGGAGAAATGCTATTTATCGCTTGGGCTCCCCATAAAGGTCTGTCCTCCCAGGAGTTTCTCCAAACCCACCTGCGTCTCTGGCAGGAAGAACAAATGGCCCTCCAAAGCACTTCTACTGTAGACCGAAGGGGACCCACTGTGCCTATTTCTGACCCGCCAAGGCCTGGCCTCGTGTCTGCAACCAAAGAGGCGCCCCATAAAACGTTTAGTCTTTGAAGAAATAACTTAAAAGTTAAGAGGGCACTTAAGCCTGGGATTCGCAGGGGAGGGCGCTTAGGACACGTTATTTAAGAGTCATTAAAAAAAAATTGTGGGGTTCGCTGGGGTGGCGGGGGTAAACGTTCTCCCACCGGGGGGGGCGGGGGGGCTTCGCGCCACCACGCGCGGCGAATCCCGCGGGAAGACCGCACCTCGCCGGCGCGGGGCGTGGCCCAACTCCTGGGGGCGTGGCTGGAGGCGTAGGGGCGTGGCGCGACCCGCGGGGGTTTCCGCACCGGGGGCGCGTCCGGCGGGGGCGCAGGAGGGGCTTCCGCTGCGAGGGGGCGGGGCTGACGCGCCGAGTCCTCTGACGGACCCAGCCAGGGAATTTCAATTTGAAACCTAGAAGAGGGCAGAGGCAGACGCGGCAGCCGTGCGGCTGGGGCTTGAAACGGGAAGGGTCCCCGTGTCGACCGAGCCTCCGAGGTGCGGCGTCGGGGTAAGAAGGGGTGGGGACTGCAGAATGGCGGGCCTGGGGTGGCGGAGCCGGGGCCGAGCGATTCGATCCTGCCCAGCTGCAGGGGCGGCTCTGATTTCTCCCCGAGCGGCAGCTGGGAAGCTGATCCCAGGCAGGAAGCTGTGGCGGGACGGTCCCACCGAGTGGGGGTTGGGGACCGAGCGGCGTCTTTGGGATTTTCGGCGGCTCCTTTCTGCCCTTTCGTTCCTTCTCCCGTCAGCCCCGACTCTCACTTTGCGGTCGGGGTCCTGTTGCTCCAGGCCGGGTCCGGGCTGCGGGGCCCCGCTGCGGATACCCTCTCTCCCCTCCCAGGCGGCAGGGCCCCCGGGTCTCGTCGGAGCCGAGCAGACCGGAGGGCTGGGGGCTTTGGTGAGGACCGCGCCGCCTCCGGCCGGGCGCCGTCGCCCCCAGCCTCACGCGTCTGGGACCCCGCGGAGGAGCGGGAGGCGGCTTCGGGCTCCATCCCGGGCGCGGGCCGCGGCGCGCGGGGGCTGATCCCGGGATGGAGCGGCCGCCTGCCCTCGGCGGCGCGCGATGTGCTCGAGGGCGCGGGGCTGGCGGCCTCGCCGCTCCCCTCCCCTGCAGGAGGATGATTTGGGGAGGAGGCAGCTCGGGCAGAACGCCGCGTTTTCGAGGCCCGCGTCGGCCTCGGGGGCGCGTGTGTGGGTGGCGGGGGCCCGCCGCGCGCGCGGCGATTGCGGGCAGCCGGGGGAGGGCGGTGTCGGGGGTCAGCAGCCCCGCGACCCCGGCCCACGCCGGCGCAGGTCCTGCCCGGCGTCCGCTCGCGCCCCGGTGCCCCATCGCCGCCGGAGCCGTCCGAGAGCGCCGCGCTGGCGGCCGGGCCGCTGCGGCGAGGGGCGCACGTTACGTGCTCGGATCTTGCAGTTCCTTCGCCCCCCCGATGGCCACCGATCGCTGGTGTTTCTCCCCCTGGGGTGCGAGTAAAAGCGTTTTCAGGTGAGCCAGAGATGAAGTCTGCGAGGAGAGTCCAAGGGAAAGGGAAGGGTGGTGGGACTTGTCCCTCGGGGCGCGGCTCACGGGCGTCTGTGGACCCCCACCCCGGCGACTCTGCCCTCAGGAATCCGGATGTCTGGGGTGGAACGTCAATCATTAGGCTTTGTTATGTCCGTGACCTCCCTTGAGGTCAAGAATTTTTGGTCATGTGAGAAGAACTCCTGCCTAAATTCTTATTTTGGGGCAAGGGTCTCTGAACAGATCTAGGACGCCATTTACGCATCTGCACTTCCGAGAGCACAGCAGCTGCCCGTGTTTTTAAGAGCCCTGGTAGCTGTGGATCTCTTTTGCCTTTTCTGCATCACATCTGTTCCCACAGTACCTTGAACTCCTCACACTGGAAATGCCATGTGCATGCAGTGCATATACAAGCGTTTAAAAAATGGCTTTCATGGTTTTTCCGTCATTCCTCTATTTTCTTCTGTTGCCTTTTTATTATCCGTGTCTTTGCTCCTTTCTCACCATAACTCATTTTTATATTCTCATATCACCTTATAAACCTGTAGAGAATTAGCATCGTCATAGGTGTCCTATTTCCCCCAGCGTCTTGTGCTCGAGAGAAACTGAGTCAGTTTCTTGGCCATGAGGACTGTGCATTTAAAATTCCAAGGCTTGAGACAGATTCTACTGGGAAACGAGTAGTGCTTAATCCTATTCAGTGTCTCTGCAGGCTCAGTGCTGGGAGAAATCGCTGGATTGCTGATGCAGCCATTGATGGGGCTGCATGGCAATGCAATCTTGAATTGTGATATGGGCCAAATGAGTTCATCCATCAGGATGCCAGTTTGACACAACCTTTAAAGGGCTAGGCAGTGTCACCTGTCCGTTCTTGTTATCATTTCCACAGTTAAATTTGAAAAGCACAATCGGACATCCTAGAATCTTATTCTATAGAGGATCCTGGAGAACTGGTAATGATTTGGAACAATGTCCTGGATTTAGGACTAATTTAATCCTACCCAGTCTCTCATTGGGCAGAATTCCCACTGAAGTCAGTAGTGGTCTTGTGTACAGAAGGATGGCCGAAAACAATAGGCTGCTCATTTACAGGAATGGGAGGGGGCTGCTTCTGGCCTTTTGAGACCTCTCTTTTTAAGACCTACCCAGTTATTTAATCTTTTACCACTTGGGGAAGTACTTGTGTGACTGAATTGAGCAACTAACCCCAGCTCTTGAGAACTGTCTAAATTGGATGAGGCTCACCGACAAAGAGAAAAGCGATTCTAAAAAATTGTCGCAAATCAAAACTAGAATCTCAGCAAAAACTTTACTAACTTGTGGGGGAAAAGCACCAGCTATGTGAAAATTTGCAGCACCTGGCTATGCATATTTAAATACAAAATTTTATTACAAGTTAAAAGAAGCAAATGTGCAGTTTTAGAGCAGGAATCAGAACAGACACCCACCAAAAAATTCGTGTACAAATTTCAGAAATCCAAATAGTGCTTCCTGTCCTTCGAGACCGAGTTTTGGTTCCTTAGGTGTTAGCAGGAATGGATTTGAGCCCATCATTTGATTTATAAGTTTCCCAGTTGGCCTGGTGCTGATCTGAATTGGTGTTTGTTTGGTCCTTTGCTTCTAAACTTAACAATTTTGTGGTTTACCTTTTCCAAATGACCAGTTCTAAAGAATTAACTTTAGAAAAACTTATCCAGTCACCAGAAACTAACAATAGATTTTAAAAATCAGAACCATGCCCACATATACTACCCAACTACTTGCTTTCAACTAAGAAAAAACATTCAAAGATGACAAAGCAGTCCTTCTACAAGATATTTATTGGTAAAATTACTCTGTAATTAGTAATATTGTATAGTTATGTTTAACATTGGGTTCTACTCTGAATCACCACTCTTAGATTACTGTGGCTAGAGAATTACCAAGGTTTCAGCGCTACCATTTTACTTTTGATTGTGGGTTTTATATTTTACATAAATGAGATGCTAAATTTATTTTTGAAGCTTTGCTTTTGCCTTTTTTTGGTAGGGGGGGGAAGTGGAACTGAAGCAGTGTGAAGAAGAGCTGTGAAAAGTATGAATTGCTAATATTTTTCCATGGGAATAAAACCATTTATGGTGATGGATACTATCAAATCACGATGGCATTTATAAAATATGTTGTTTACTGTGAGAAAACAAAGGAAATGTGCCTACTAATCCCACCCCACCTTTATATAGAAACATTTCCAGTGGCCTTGTTTGTTTTCTCAGATTCAGAATTGCTGTACCTAACTACTAGATACCCTTACAAATTTAAAAGCCTCAAGTAAATGTTTGTGCTGGCTTCAGTAGCCAGCCAATACTAGCCAAACCGTAATTGACCGCCCATTTTTAGAATTCTGAAATCTTAGGGTTGGCCCATTCTGAGTCAGCAAATCCCCTTCCCAGCCCTCCCACTTCTCCCCAACACATGAACATTCCCAGCCTCTTCGAAAGGCCTGCTTTTATAGATTTGTATGATTCCCCACAGATTCCAGACAGAGCATCCTTTGGGAATGCCATGTTTTGGCACAAAACAGCAACTTGATATTCATAAGATTTCTATCATTCCTCTGCCTGGGCAGTGCTTGAGACTAAAATCTGAAATGGAATTGATGCTTCCTGGTGTCATTAAGGATAGGAAAGTGATATCCGACTTAAGCTGTTCTTATAAAGGAAACAAACTCACACCTCCATCAAGTTCATCCTGAGTCAGTCTGACCCTATAGGACAGTTGAACTAAATGCCTCATTTTTCCTCTCTAGAATGACTTTGGGTTTGGCCCAATCATTTGCTAGCTAAGCAGATGAGTACTGAGGTCTGTAGAAATAAGATGTTAGCCCAAAAGCAAAGAAATATTTTTAATATCAGCTAGAAACAATTGGTAGTTAAAACTTTTAAAAATAGTTTGTTTATGAGATCATATATGTATTAGCTATCTGAAGTAACTACACATTGTATATACTAGAACATGATAAGTTAATTCATATACCTTCTTTTTTTTTTTTAGGCATCACTGCCCTGGTGGTGGGAGTAGGCGTCATATACCTTCTTACATTGGACTTTTAGCGTAGAGTCTTTGAAAGTTAGAGTTAACTTGATAGAAATTGATCATGGTTGAAATAGAAATGGGGGTTTACTTTTCCTACCATTAGATAGTGCTCCTTTTTGTTTTGTGGTAGGTTTGAGATCTCTGTAGGTTCTTAAATGCATATTTTTCATGTCTAGAAGGAAGATACTATATGTTATATTTAGTGTCTAATATTAGATTAGGGACTTGGACTGGACTTACATAATTACCCTTTGTATAAAACTATTATAGACATGTGTTATGTTTAGACTATATGAATATTAAGTTCACATACTGTGTTAGTCCGGGTTGACAAGAGAAACAAATTCAGACACACTCTGTGTAAGAGCTTTATATAAAAGAGCAATAAACTTCCCAGTTCAGTCCAGAGTAAGTCCCTATGCCTAAGACCAAATGCCTAATATTAGTCCAGAGATTCCGCTCACATTCACGTAGCATATGCAGGAAGTCATGTGGATCAGTGGTGGGGAAAGTATCATCAGGGTTCTGGCTGCCATCGTTGTGGCTCCACGTGGCTTGTCAACAGGAAGGTGAAGGAGGAAGAGTGTGTAGACCCCTCTAGTACATTATTTATCTCCTTGCCTCCAAATGAGGTCATCAGGCTATGACCTGATTGAGTAAGCTCCACCCTCCACTCAATACCTTCAAGTTGACAAGAGATTGTGTAACTGTCACACATACCATACAAATCAATAGTTCAATAATAGTAAAAAGAGTTGTACAATATGTTTTACTCTTTTTATGGTCTATCAACCTCCCTTAATGAATTTTCAAATACTTAAAACATTACCTTCTCTATGCTCATTGTTGATTTATCTACTCTAAATCATATTTTTCAACTTCTAAAGTTTGGTCTCCAGCCCTCCTGTTGTGCTTTCGCGTTGTTTCCACCATAATATATCACTCTATCTAACCATGCGTTGCAGTGTTTTCTACATATTACTACTGTATATTTACACTCAGAACACTTAAAGACATTACTTTACACTCTGCCATAATTCTTAGGTTGTTTTTGACCTAGTAGGCTACTTGATTTTTCAATCTAGGTTTAACCCTTTTGGAGATCATTTAATGCAGGCCCTTGAGCAGAGTTGGGCAGGGTGGGCCTCAGCTGACTGAGATTCTGAAGTGCATGCATTCCTGTGTGGGGGGGGTATATTTCTGGGAGTCATGTTGGAAAAATTTTGAGTAGCAAGACACTGAGCACTGCTGACCTGGTTTAGTTTTTATTTTGAGATTAGGCTACCTTCTTGATTGTTGTTTTCATATGACCTTGTTATACTCACAATTTTGTTTTTTAATTTTCCCTTTTCTCATAGAACTTATTTTAATTTTATTGAAAGTTCGGTTGATTGGAGTTACCCAGCTGGTCAAGGTTAAGCTGAATTCTGATGTGTCAGTTTACTCAGTAAGTTTTTATTTCTTCACATGTTGGTTTGATGGAAGTACTGATTAAAAGAGAATAGTAACACGACCTCACTTTTGGTGCTATTAAGATCATCACTTAAAATAATGATAGAAAAAAATAGTCATAGAATTAGATGAGAATTAAGTGAGCTAATGATTCATATAGCACTTGGCATCTGTGAAAAGTGTTATGTTAAGAGAAGATGTAGTGAATCACTTCGTACTATGTGATAGGCAAGTTTTTTGCAGTAGTCGGGAGAAATTATCTTTGGGAATACAGTCTTTGATTTGAAACTTGTAATTTTCTATGCTGATCACAAGTTAAAACCACTTTGTAATAGTTTCAGTACAGTATATTACAGAATGTTTAACTTTTGTCCTATCAATCCTTCTCCGACCATTTTGGTGTTGTGCACATATATTATATACAAGTGGTGGTGTAGGAACTGAGGCAGGGAAGGGCTTCAAAAAGTTTTGCAAAATGTCATTATCCTGTATGACCCCACTTGAGAACAAATAATCAGATTGTACATGAATGGATACATTGGATTGTGTAACATATGGAATATACAATATTATATAATAATATAATGTAATATAGGCTCCTGGGGGGTGGTAGGATAAGGGAGGGGGGATAAAGGGTAGATAATATCAAAGAATTCAAGCAGAAAGAAAATATTTTGAAAATGATGGTGGCAGAGAGGGAGGTGGGAGAAAGGAGGTGGTATTGACCAACCCAGGGACAAGGGTAACAACAAGTGATTCAGAATTAGTGGTAAGGAGGGTATGAGAGCCCTGGAAGGGATTGATCAAGGGTATTGTGACTGAGAGAAATTAATGAAACCCAAATGAAGGCTGAGTATGATAGTGGGACAAAAGGAAAGTAAAAGGAAATAGAAGGAATAGGCAAAGGGCATTTATAGAGATCTAAATATATCTATAGACATGTACTTAGGTAAATATACTCATATATGATGATGGGGAATAGGATCTATGTGCATATATGTATAGGTTTAGTATTAAGGCAGCAGATGGACATTGACCCTTCACTCAAGTACTTCCTCAATGCAAGAATATTTTGTTCTATTAAATTGGCATTCCATGATGCCCACCTTCCCTGAAGACAAAGTGGGTGCATAAACAAATGTGATGAAGAAAGCTGATAGTGCCAGGCTATCAAAAGATCTAGCATCTGGGCTCTTAAAGGCTTCAAGTTAAACAAGCAGTCATCTAGCTCAGAAGCAACAAAGCCCTCACAGAAAAACCCACCAGCCTGTGTGATCATGAGGTGTCAAAGGGATCAGGTATCAGGCACCAAAGAACTAAAAATTATTTCATTGTAAATGAGGGAGAGTAGGTAACCCAAAGCTCATCTGTAGGTAAGGGGACATCCCCTTAAAGAAGGGTTGCGGGGAAGAGAAGAGCCAGTCAGGATGCGGTATAGCAATGATGAGACATACAACTTTCCTCTAGTTCTTCAATGCTCCCCCACCCCCGGGTGTAGGGAAGGTGGGGTAGAAAGGGGGAACCGATTAAAAGTATCTACATATAACCACCTCCCTGGGGTACAGACAACAGGGAAGTGGGTGAAGGGAGACATCGGAATGACAAAGTAATAATAATTTTAAATTATCAAGGGTTCATGAAGGGGGGAAAATGAGCTGATATCAAGGGCTCAAGTAGAAACAAATGTTTTCAGAATGATTTGTACAAATGTACAAATGTACAAATGTGCTTGACATACAATGTATGTATGTATGCATGTGTGGATTGTGATAAGAGTTGTATGAGCCCCCAATAAAATGATTTAAAAAACAGGAAAATGCTGGTGGCAGCAATTGTGACTGTTTGCTCCAACTGAATTATGAATTGTTATAATACTTGTAAGAGCTCCCAATAAAGTGAGTAATAAACAAAATAAAAATGGAAAAAATGTCATTATCTTTTATTTACCTCTCCCCCATCATTATCTTTTCATTGCATTTTTTTTCCTATGACGTTTTTGAGGCACCCTTGTATATGATAGGTATTTTGTTTATTTGGGCATCACTGCCTCTGGTGGGCATGGGTGCTACCCAGTGCTACCCAGCTGCCACTGGATTTGAACCTCCAAGCCCGCGGGCCGCAGTCCCACACTCAAGCACTTATGCCACTGGGGCTCAGCCCTATGATAGGTATTTTGGATCAAGTTTCAATAATGTAGGGTGTGAATGCAGGTTATTTTTCCTTTTGGTTGTTGTTAGACTGATAGAGATAATTAATTCTGAGTGTAAAAATTTGTGGGCATGTGCCTTATGTCTTTTTTGCTATAATCTCAGTTAATTTGCTGAAGAAGACTATTGGGGAGTGAAATTTTTATTGATTATGCTTAAACCTCTGCATATGACATTGAAAGGTGATGCTTATAAATCTGGTACACCTCTTTTTTCTAAGTGAGATTGATTGGCAGAGATAACTTTCTCTCCCCCCTTCACCTTCCCTCAACATAGTGTTTTTAACTTGAAAGAAGTTGAACATAGTAAGAAATCAGGAGGTTATACATATTTTGGATTTTTTCCCCTGAAAAATTGGAAGCATTAGGCAACCATCCGTGGGCTCAGACTCTTTCTTTCTCGATTTTAATATCTGCAAAAGCTTTAGCGCTCCTGTCCCTTTATATGGGTTATTTTCTCCTTTTGTCTCAGACTCTTCCACTTCCTTCTGGGTTACCTCTCGACCATTTCTTTCATTTGCATTCGATGTCTGCCTCCCTTAGCCTACGCATTTATGCCTCTACATAATACCAATGGAATGATGCAAAAGATCTGGAGGAGCCTTGTGACTGTAAAGAGGGTGTTCCTAACCCAGAGACCTCTTCATCTTTGGTTTGTTTAGCAGTTCGTACCCGTCTCTCCCTCCAAAGATTTAACGGTGACCTCTAGGATCCTCACAGTTTGAAACCACCAGCTGCTTCTGTGGAGAAAGACTGGACTTTCTACTCCTATAAAGAGTTAAAAGTTTGGAACCTCCCAAGGGCAGTTTTGTCATGGCCTGTGGGGTTGCCGTGAGCTGGCGTTGACCTGATGGCGCTGAGTGTGGTTTGGCTTTGGCAGGCAGTAGACCCTCTGCAACCTGCGGAAGGAATGTAGTCCTTTTTAAAAGTTCCTCTTAGACTTCATGAGTCACTGGTCATAAACAGGCTTTCAGGTTCTTGGAAGCCTCGTGTTGACATCCCAGAAGATTTTATAGTTGCGTTATACAAAGGATCTTGAAAAAGTCCATGGACAAATGGAATTAAAAGATTGACATTTTCAATGAACTGTAGAGGCCCCCTTATATTGGTGAATTGAGTTACATATTGGGCTACTAACTTAAAGGTCAGCAGTTCAAAACAACCAGCCAGCCGCACCTTGGGTCAAGGATTCTCTCATCAAGAATTACAGTCTCAGAAACTCACAGGGGCAGTTTCCTCTGGTCTAGCTGTAGGGCTGCTAGGAATCTTGCCAGCAGTGAGTTTGGTTTGGAGTTTTCATATGTACATGCTATTTATGAAACTTCTTTCATTCCATCATTTGTGTTTCTGTAGAAGATAAGGACATGTGACAAAGATAACTAATACCATCCTTGCATTTGAAAAAAAAATTGAAGTCTTGTTAAAAACAAAATATTTTTGTTGTTGAAAAACCTATACAGCAGAACAAATATCAACTCAATAATTTCTACATATAGTTATTTGACAATGTTAGGATTCTCAGCTTTTGCAATCTTTCTTCTTTTCTGAATGGCTTCTCCCACTATAACATGGTCTCACTGCTCCCTAAGCTTTATATCTAATCTTGTGAGTTATTGAAGATTAATTCCTTTTTTAGAAACCATTTTAATGAAATATAGTTCACATATCGTACAGTTCAATAGTTTATTCACAGACCAGTTTCTTAAAATCATCAAATATGCAATTGCTAGTTAAGCTGTTGCCTCAAAATGACAAGCAATGTGGTAAGATGGCCTCTGCGGGCCAGAGGGTCACACACACAAGCATTTACATGATGTTGGCAACTGAAAGCTGTTGTTATTTATAGGAGGTAAATAGTGAGCAGTGAGAACAAATTTCTTGATGGAAAGCTAACAGTAAATAATATGAACAGATTTGAGGTAACCTAGTTCCATACATACGAGTATCCATTTAGCTTTGTAGGGGAACCCATTTTCGTTTTAAAAGGGGATCTGCTAACCTTTCCCAAGCTGTCCGTGTCAGTTTTTTTTTTTTGTCACTGGTTGGTTTGCCATAAACCATACATTAGGAGGTATGTATGTATGTATGTGTGTGTGTGTGTGTGTGTGTATGCATGTGGGTGGGTGTCCCCATGTATCGTCAGTGTGTGTTGTGTGTGATATGGCTGTGGTCTTCCCTATTGCTTTTTGTCTCCCTGGCTTTCCTGAGCTAGATTAAGCTCCTTGTCCTTGCTGGCCCAGCAGCTTTGAGACAACTCTGGCTAGTTGGTACCAAGGCCAGACTGGCATTATTTCAGCTCCTATGCCCAAGCTGCTTCTCCACTGGCAACCTCCTAGCTATGGGTCCCCAACTCTGCCCCGTGGGCTGATGGAGCAGATGGGTGGACACGGCTGTCTGCTGGTCTCATGATTCCTGCTGTCACTCATGCGACTACCACCCGTATCACTGCTGCACATGCCACTGTGACTTATCCTGCAGCCATTTGAACTGGTCAGCCATTTACAGCACCTATAAGATCTACTAAAAGAGGATCACTCCCAGGACTGAGCCCCAGTGGCGTAGTGCCTGTGTGTGGGACTGTGGCCCACTGGGATGGAGGTTCAATTCCAGTAGTGGGGCTGGGCCTCCTACTCTCACCACCAGAGAGTAGTGATGCCCAAAAAGTTAAAAAAAAAAAAAAGTAAAAAAAAAGAAAATCACTCCCCTCCCCTCCTCTCAAGTGGTTATACACATATTTCTCTTTTACAATGCACAGAATGCTTCTTGTATAAAAATTAGACTTGTGTAAAGGTTGAACCTGGTCTGTGGGCTCCCTCATTGCTACCAGATACACTTTACTCCTTTAGGTTTTGCTTTTCATTTGTTTTTTTCCCCCCCTCTGGAAAATGAGTTGATTTTTCCATTTGGTCTAATAGCACTTCCTGGATTTGCACCATAGAAGTTGGAGTAGATGCCAGTGTTGGCCGTATCTCTTTTTCCATATATGCCTGCAGTGAATGACATGGAGACCACATCTGACTTCTTTGGCTTCGCCAGAGAGGAGGGAAATCCATGTCCACATCAGCCCAAGGCTGGTAGCCACCAGGCAGAGGTCATCTTTACCTATTCTGACTGACACCAGCTGCTCCACCTATGGCACTGTACTCTGCTGGGTTCCGGCAGTGTGTTGAAATGGCCACACACAACTCCCAGGCAATACTTACAGTTAAGGAGGCTTATGAGAGGAGTTGCCACGAGCCAGGATTAAGTAAACAGTGAGGATAGAGTCTGTGGTCCACAACACTGTCTCTTCTCAGCCAGTAGCCAAATCTTTCTCAGGCCTTCGCTTCTCAGCCACATGGTTCCTTGGCCTCGCGCCTCTGTTGGGTCAGGAAGCTAGCCTGCTACTGCTCTTGTCTCACACTATCCTGGTTTCATCCCTGTCCCTCCGGTCTGTCTCAGTCTCCTTGCCTCGGCTTCTGGTGCCTCTGGTCTTCAGAAGAGAGCTGCTTCTTCGGTTGCTATCCTTCCAGTAGTCCTGGGATTCCTCTCTCCTCCGCTGAAAGTTAGCTCACCCATACAGCCAAGGAGTAGCAGCTAAAACAGACAAATCCCCTGTATCAGTGTCAGACAGGCCCTGTTTGCATAGTCCCACTGGATCCTTTGGTGGGCATTAACAGCGATATGGATAAAAGCTGTTTTAAGAAACTTTTCGCCCACACAGGTCGGTCACCCTTTGGCCCTTCTAGCTATTGTCTTCTTCACATGTGACAAATTACCTCCCTTGTTGTCAATGATGCCATCCACAGTTAACATTTATAGTCACGGTTAACCCTTCCCAATCACATCTGAGTCTATCATCTGATCAACATATTTAAACCAATGGAGCCTAGTAAAGTGCTTTGATTGCATGTGCTTTCTTTTACAACTTTTTGTTTTATCCTGAAGCTATTAGCCTTATTCTCTCCCTGCCCCCCCCCCTCCCCCAATTTGGTTTGGTTTCTTTGTCTTGGTCCTTAATTTAGTCCCAAATTCTGTTGAAAAGTATGAAGTCCTTGCCAGAAGAATGGAAAAAAAGTAATTTCTCAGTTTTGTTTGTTTGTTTGATTTCCTCTTTCTTTTTTTCCTTGGACACATCCTTCCTGGGCTGTTTAGGCTCCTGAACGGGTTATCTCAAGATTTGCTGTGCAGCTGTATCCTGGGAATTCCACCCTGGGAATTACCTCTTTTCTGGGATCTTTGTTCATTCCATGACTTAACTCTTCTTTAGAAGAGCACATGTCCAATATTTTCCCAAGAAATGTAAGTGGGAATGTGAATTTCTTACCGTCTTTCATAAAAGACACCTTGTCCATCCTCAACTTGGTAATTCATGATAATTTTTTTCTCAGAATTTTGAAGATCTCTCTCTAGTCTAGCACCTGAGTGTTGATAAGTGTGTAGTTATGTAATCTGGTATCAATTTGAGGATTAAAAATGTAGGGGTGGAGTCTAGCCTGCCTATCAGATACTAGCCAATGCGACCTTTGTGTGAGCATGACCTTCTGAGGATTCTGGAAACTGCTGGATTTCTTCCTTGGAGGCGGGAGACTCTCTTGGCTCACTCCCTTGGAAACCTCCCCGAGGAGAAGCCACATGGACCTAGTCAGCTCTGGGAGCTGAAGAAGCCTTGTGGGGACCCCTGCCAGTGCTGGCATGCTTACAACACCACTGCCTCCACAAGACTTCCCACCCACTGGCCTGTGGTCTTCCAGCATTTGGTGCCATTGCATGTGTTTTGTGAGTCTGAAGAAGACTTTATAGTTTGGTATTGGACATATGGGCTAGTATTTGACTTAAGGACTTGATCTGAACTGGGCTGGCATGCTTTCTGAATATTCATTTGCTCTTGTATATAAACCTCTTATCTACATATGTGTGTTTATAGATTTGTTTCTCTAGTCAACCCTTCTCTACCTGTGGATTCCAACCCCTTTCACAGGGGTTGCTTGAGACCACGGGAAAACACTTAATTCTTATGGTCTTAGGAACTGACACCCACTCACACTCAGATACACAAACATAGGAGTACCCGGCGTGAACATTGTTACCTTGCTACACCATACTCCAAGACCAAATTTCTTTGATTTGTAGTTAGAAATAAATATTTCACAATATATTACATATTGTTTTTGTGATGAATCAATATGCTTTATGTTCAGTTCGTAACAATGAAAATACATCCCGCATATCAGATATTTATTTACATTATGGTTCATAATAGTAGTAAAATTACAGCTATGAAGTAGCAATGAAAATAATTTAATGGTTGGGGTCACCACAACCTGAGCCAGCCACTGAAAACTCAATGGAGGAACATTAAAGGGTCGTCACATTAGGAAGGTTGGGAACCACTGTTTTAGATGATGATCCTGTCTTATCTCTCCTAGGTTCTGATAACTTCTGGTTCTGATAAATCCTGAGCTTGTGGATACATCTTTACTTGGCTGTCCTTTCTATTTGTCTTTGAGTGTTGTCTTAACTGATAGTATCTTCAGAGATCCTGTTTCAAAACTAGGTTCTTGGGAATTAAAACTTAAATGTACCTTTTTGGGGACAAAATTGACTCCATAGCAGCCTTGTAATCTTAGTGGAATATATGCTCTCTGAGAGCGGTTATTGTTGTTTTATTTGGTTTATTCCAGTACCCTGTTCTCATTGGGTAAAGTAGCACGGTAGTGAAAAAGAGGAAGGCTCTGAAGGAGGGATATTGGCATTGTGGCTACAACAGTGGGCCCAAGCTTAGGGACACTTGTGACAATGGCACAAGGCCGAGCAGTGATTTTGTTCTGTTGTGCAGAAGGTCTCTGTTGGTTGGAACCAATGGGATGGCACCAAACAATAAAAATAACGTTCTCACTGGGTAGAGCAGTACAAGGTTCAGAATAGGTGCGCTGAAAAAAAGTTTCCAGACTAAGATAGACTAGGTAGAAAACGTCATGTGTTTCTGACAGCCAGCCTCTGAAAACCCAATGGATCCCAAGAGTGATTGACCACCCATCAGTAAGACGTAGAGCTGGAATGGGTAACATTTATTCCATCCTTGTGGGTGGGGTTGTTGTGAGATTCATGGTAGCTTATTTTCTGTGCAGCACCTCACTTCTTAGGGTCCTAGAGCTTTGAACCTTTCTTAAGCTTCTCTTGAGAAAGAACTTTCTGTTTCCTGACTACAAAGTTTTGGAGAGAGAAATTGTGCGTGTGTGTGTGTGTGTGTGTGCATGCACACATGAGATCAATTCTTTATTTACTTATAGTTAGTAAAAGTAAATTTTTAGCTTCTCACATTTTGCTCCACTTCTTCCTCCAGTCCTTAGAGGTGCTTGCTTGGAACCTTCAACTTTAAGACTCTAGACTTAAAAAAAAGAGAGACTCTAGGCTTTTTGAACAGCCCACCTTGCTTTTACAGGTCCCCACTGGGGCAGGAATTCAGGTTTTAGCTTTCTTTGCTTTGCTAAGTCATTTACTTCATTAACATCTGCTTCCCATCTTCTAAAGTTCTGTTGCCGTATCTCATCCACTGGGTGTGTCCTCCTTTGTTTTTTTGTTTTTGTGCATTTAAAGTTTCCCTTTAAAATGTCATTTTAGTGTGGTTTGTGGAGGGAGTAGAAATAGACTCATGTTCAGTGCACTGTACTCAGGTGTTTCACATTGTTGAAAATAGAATTCTCAAGATTACGGGGGTGCTCAGCAGTTAGTAGGGCCTGGGACTGTCTTAAAACTCTTCTTTCTCATGTCAGATGATGGTGTTTGTAGAGCAAGACTGGGATAAGACACCTAAAAGAGTTACTGAGTTAGCATATATGATGGGTAATAATAGATTAAGTGACATATCAAATAAGAAGGTGGTTCCAAGTTAAAGTTAGTAAATTTAATTTTTTTCCCATGAAATCAATGGTTAATGCAATATAAACTCTTTATGAGTCTTATCAAACTCGATTGAAAAATGCTTTGTAAAATTCAATTTGACAAATATATAACAAATGACAATCATTTTTTATAGCTTGTGGAATATCGTAATTTGACTTCACTCCTGGTTGGCATACATAAATTTGAATATTCTTTGAAGGTGATCGAAATTCTCTGAACTCATGTGGGCTCTGTTAAATACTGTTAGGTTAAAAAAAATTACCACTGCAATATAAATAGAAGTGAAATTTATAATATTTTGAGGGCACATTTATAGGCATTCTTGTGATGGTTTCTGGAGATGAAATTAAACTGGAGGTTCTGAATAAGGCAAGATTGAGAGTCAGTAGCAACTGACATGTGAAGGAGCTTCTGGAAGATTTACCACATGGTTTGTGGTGGTTATGTTGCCTGAGTATTTTAGAGATTTATAAATCCAAGCTCTCTGTTTCCTCATGCAGGTAGGGTTGTAGAAAATAGATATGGACAGTATTACCCCACAAGTGTGGTACTATGTTCAGTGATTTAAGGTGGTAGATAGTTGAATCTTACTTTAATAGTTACAGTAAATATGTATGTCAGCTTATATCAGAAAAAGGTACAAGTTCCTCTGAACTATCATTTTACTGATACTTAGCAAAAAAGTAGCTTAAGTGTTCAATAAATAATAATATAGGTAGCATAAGGGCCTATCAAAAAGTAAATCTGGGAATAACTAAAGTTTTAGAAGCATTGTGTTGGTTCGAAATAAGATTTTAGTTAAGGTGATTTCATATATTTTTCCTTTCTCATAATAGATAGCAAGTAGCTCTGTATATATATACTAGCTGTGGCATAGATTTCTAAATTAAAGAAAAAAATTTAATAGTACTACATTTTTAAAGATTTTCTGAAAAAAAATTCTAAATGAAATCTTAGAATATTTTCTTATTAGAGTTTTTCTAATATTTCTGCACCATAGGTCTGACAGGTAAAGAAAAGTGAGTCAGGAAGAAAGCAAACTTATCCAAAGTCATCAAGAGGTTTAACTATGAAGCTTCAGGCACAGCCAAGGTCTCCTTCTGCAGGGCGCTTCTTCCTCTATACTTTGCCCTTCGGCAGTTAAAGGGGTTACCAGTGGACGTTTTCTTGGAGAACACAAGAAGCCTGCCAAGCTGTGTGTAGCTCAAAGGTTGTTCTGTAGTTCTTATGTATTTCTAGCCTGAGACCTGAAGGTAGTCAGAATTAGATCTTCTGAAAATAGTCTGATAATGTGTCAACATTTGGAAATAATATTGGGGGAAAAAAGGCATTGAAGTCCTTTGGGATTATTGGAAAATGATGCCAAGTGCTTTCTAGAGTACGTATTTGAAAAGCTGATGTGCTAGACAGCACTTCCATTTCAGCTTTCATCTTTGGAGCCATTTTTGTTGTGGTAATTTTCGGTTTTTCCTAGTGCTTGCCATTTAGCTGCTTTAGAAACTGGCAGAAGGGCTGCCAAATGAAGATCTGCTTTGAACATTTTTTGTCCACTTCTCTTAAGTAGAAAAAAGGCAAACTCTCCCCACCGCCTTGAAATTAAGTGGATAAATGCTAGAAATAGGAAAGGTTTGAGTGCTAAGTAAAGCATTCCATCTACTAACAGATGAATCGAGAATGTATACATGCACGTGTAACTAAAACTTTCTGGATCTTACCCATAAAAATCAACATTTGTAAAGCCTGTATTTTACTTTCTTAATGCCAAGATTGTCTGTTTCAAATTATACACATATGGGAATGTGAGTGCATTCATTTTCCCTATCCTTTCTCTACTCCAAAAAATAAAGGTATGCGAAAATATTCCTAACTTTTGCAGCTTTGCAGCGAAGAGCCAGAGTTATGTGCCACATATGTGGTGCACATGTGACTCCAGCTTTTCTCCTAATTGAGACAAGTTCACTTTCTTCCTCCGGGGCTCCACACTTAAAAGTGAAAGACTTGAGAGTTATTCTAGAACATTCTATCGATTCTTCCTATGTGTTTCTTGTCCTGTGCAGTGTATACTGTGGCAGTGAAGGACAATGTAGCTTATGTTTGCATGCCTTAATTTATTTGCTAGACTTGTAAAAGTCTTTCACTTATTGTGAATTTTTTATTATACTTTTCAGTTTTTTCACTTTTTATGTGAATTGGTTAAAGATTTACAGAGCATATTGGTTTTCCATTCAACGGTTCATATAGATTTTGTTTTGTGATATTGATTGTAAGTACCCCCTACTGTAACATCACTCATTCCACTTTTACTCTACGTATTATTATTCCTTTTTTCTTTACCCTACTTCCCTTCCCAATTTGAGTGGTTGAGCAAATTGTTCCCTTTTAATCTCAATGGTCAACCTAGTATCATTATTCATTTATTGTCTGAATAAATCAGTGCTTCTCAACCTTCCTAATGCCGTGACCCTTTAATACACTTCCTCATGTTGTGGTGACCCCTCCAACCATAAAATTATTTTTTTACTTCATAACTTTTTTTCATAATATTATTTTTACTTCATAACTAATTTTGCTACTGTTATGAGTCATGCAAATATCTTCATTGTTACTAATTGAGCATAAAGTATAGTGATTCATCACAACATTTTGTAACTATATTGTGAAATATTTATTTCTAATTACAAATTAATGAAATCTTGTCTTGAAGTATGGTGTAGCATGGGTACTTGTATGTGGGTGTATCTGCATGTGAGCTGAGCCTTCCTGAGACAGAGGAGCGGTGTCTCTGTTCTTAAGACCATTGGAAATAAATGTTTTCTGATTGTCTTGGGTGACTACTGTGAAAAGGTCATTCGACCACCAAAGGGGTTCTGAGCCACAGGTTGAGAACTACTGGAGTAAAAGTTGAGCTATGGGTGGGCTGGGATGGAGTGGATAAGCTCAGTTTCCCATCTAAAGTGTAACTAAGGACCAAAGGTTTGGGCTTCCACCAGCCTGCATTAAACTAGTAAGCCCGGTATTTGTTAGGAAATTCAGTTTTGTTCCACTTTTTTTTTTTAATTGCTATTTCTATCCCTTTCCATCTAGGATTTTCAAATGGGGCGCCTTTAAAGTGATTGGTAATAGTAGCATCCAGTTCTAGTCCAAGGATTGTGGAATAAAGGCATGTTTTTACTGTATTTGATTATCTATTTGTCTGGTTTTTAAAAAAGAGAGGCTGTGCAATTGTGGGTGGATTATTACATTGGGTGATATGAACTGCAAGAACAGCACTGGGAGGGAAAGATGAGACTTTGATTCCCATAAGGTTGTACTCCTCGGAAACCCTGTATAGGGCCGCTAAGAGTCAACATCAACTCAGTGACAATGGGCTTGCTTGGTTTCCTTTTTTCCATGTCTGCAATATAAAATTCATGTTGATTACTGATTGTGTGGAAGTGGAGCTGTGTATGACATGTTCTCTTTTTTTTTCAGTACATAGCTGAATGTTGCTCTGGACACTAAAAACAGTTCCACCTACATGCAGTATTGTGAACATTGGGAATGCTTGAGGCAGTGCTCCAAAACAAGACAACAAAACAAAAACTAATCAGAACAAAAAAGCTTAATTTCTAAAGCACATAGCAACTAATTTTTAAATTGTAGGGTAGTTCTCAAGGTAGTTTAGATGTTTTATACATCTTTCCCCTTTCCCCCCTAGCTCCAGCCTGTGCTTATAAACCCACTGCCAGCAAGCCCATTCATGATCGTGTATAGGATTTCTGAGGTTGTAAGTCTTTATCGGAGCAGACAGCTTTCTTTTTTCCCATAGAGGAGCTAGTGGGTTTGAACTAATGGCCTTGGATTACAGTGCAATGCTAACCCAATAGTGTCACCAGGCTTATAGTGAAGTTTTTTTTCTTTTTCTTTGTATAACTCTAGTTTAATAGCAGTGTGGGACGCAGAGGAAGAGATGCGCCCCTCTTCTTACATGATTGAATTTTAATGGGACTACAGTTATCTAAGCAGTTTGTTATTTTACTTTATTTTTTTAATCATTTTATTGGGGGCTCCTACAACTCTTCTCACAATCCATACATATATCCATTGGGTCAAGCATATCTCTACATATGTTGCCATCATCATTTTCAAAACATTTTCTTTTTACTTGAGCCCTTATTAGCTCTTGAACCCGTGATAATTTATAGATTATTATTATTTTGTTATATCTTACACTCTCCAATGTTTCCTGTCACCCACTTTTCAGTTGTCTGTCCCCCAAGAAGGAGGTTATAGGTAGATCCTTATAATTGGTTCCCCCTTTCCACCCAAACTTCCCTCCACTTTGCTGATATCGCCACTCTCACTACTGGTCCTGAAGGGATCATCTGTCCTGGATTCTCTGTGTTTCCAGTTCTTATCTGTACCAGTGTACATCTTCCAGTGTAGCTGGATTTGTAAGGTAGAATTGGGATCATGATGGTGGGGGGTGGGGGAGGGTGAAGGAAGCATTTAAGGGAGAAAAGTTGTATGTTTCATCGTTACTGCATTGTACCCTGACTGGCTGTTCTCCCAGCGACCCTTCTGTAAAGGGATGTCCAGTTGCCTATAGATGGGCTTTGAGTCCCAACTCCACACTCCCCCTCATTCACAATCATATGAGTTTTTGTTCTTTGATGCCCTATCCCTGATCACTTTGACACCTCATGGTCACACAGGCTGGTGATGCTTCTTCCATGTGGGCTTTATTGCTTTTGAGCTAGATGGCTGCCTTCAAGCCTTTAAGACCTCAGACTACTATCTTTTGATAGCTGGACACCATCAGCTTTCTTCACATTTGCCTTCAGCGATCGTATTGGAAAGGTGGGCATGCAATGATACGATTTTTTTTTGTTCTTTGATGCCTGACCATCTGTATTTCTAATACCAGCCAGTCATCCATGGTAGATAAGTTTTAGAGGAACTTCTGGACTAATAAGAAACTGTAGAAGGAGTAGGCTGTCCACTTCTGAAGATTATGAATAGCAGTGGAGCATTGTCTGGTACAGTGCTGTAAGGTGAGCCTGTAAGGCATTCAAATACTGCTGGAGAAGATTGCTTCCGCAAAGTAGCGTCAACTACAATGATGCAGATGGAGTTCCGTTTTCAGGACTTTCATTTGCTTATGTGATTCCACTCAAAAGGAGAAGAAATAAGGCAAATATTCATGACTATTTAGAATGTGGCATGTATTAAGTTTAAATCTAGGAAAAATGAAACGAAATGCATGAACTTCAGTATCCTAGATCTTAGCTGAAGTGTTTTGCTATTGGTCATTTTCCATTAGACAGCTAGTTGACTATGCTAGAATAACATTCAAGAGGAATGTAATCACACTCTTACATTAAAGTAAAGCTAAATATGAACAATATGCAGAGCAACATCCTTTTTTTTATTCTTCAGCTAAGATAGCAGAAGAAATGATTTATTGTACATATGACATGGAGCCACAACTGAGAACAGAACTAGCTCAGAATGCCATAGGTCCAGGGCCAAGGGTAGGTGTGCACAAGGTGGGTTTCTCTATGGTCCTATTGATCGAATGGTGACAGAAGTTCGATATCTATAGATGGTAGATAGCATGCAGTCAACAGCTTATACCAGTGTCCCAGCCTCAGGAACTTCACTTACTGCAGCTGAGCCTTCTTTGGGGGCAACCGGTGGGTTTACTTGGACCTCTGCCTCACCTTCCTTCTTTTCTTCTCTTGCGCTTCAGGCTGCGCATTCTCTTCTTCCTCCACTTGGCTCTCATGGTTGGGAGATTTCTAACAAGATGGTGCTAAAGGCCAGAGAGGCAAAGCAATATTCAGTACCTATAGATTTGACTTAAAGAGACAGTAATCTTAACCCTGAGACTGTCAGTATTTGTTTAATCTTCACAGTAGCCTTGTGTAGTTTGTACAGTTTTCCCAGGATTGTCTATTGAGAAAACCAAGGCACTATAATATCAATAATTACTCATTCAGCTAATTAATGTCACACTACGGGTTTAAACCATGGCAGCCCAAACTATTGCCTGATATGTATTCTAGGGAGGTGCTGTAATATTTTCTGGTGGTATGGTGGTGTGGAGATTGCTGTTGGGCTGAGAGCCTCAAGGTTAGCAGTTAAAAACCACCTAGCCACCTTGGGAGAAAGATGGGCTTTCTACTCCGGCAAACAGAGAGAGTTTAAGAAACTCATAGGGGCAGTTCTATCTTGTGATATAAGGTCACTATGAGTTGATGTTGACTTTATGGCATTGAGTTTGGTTTATGAGTTTTGCAAGACTATATAACTCCTTCTGTTTCTCCTCCGACTTGTGTTTCCCTCCCCAGAAATGAACCATAAGTCAGTAATACCACATTATTTCATTAGGATATAATTTGATCATTGAATGGTAGTTTTCATTCAGAAATTTGAAAGCAAATTAATAAGATTTCTGCTTATTCCCCTTTACTGATAACAGTTTTATAAACCGGAAAGGGGAAAAGTGGACATATATAGAGTAGGTGGTAACAACTCATGTCTGGCTTTCTTCTCTCACTTTAAAAAATAGAAATAGTATGTGGAGTCAATCTTATATACATTGACAAGATAGCAGTTGCTGAAGTCCCTACTTTGAATAGTAGAACTTTCATCTTCAGTTGAAGATCATGGAGTTGTCAGGCATTTTAACTAGAGTGTTGGCCAATATTATTCACTCTTATAATTGGAATTTGAACAAACCATGCTTCTGAGATCCCTCCCTGTCCCTGAGGATTGACAAAGTTCGTTAACAGAGGCTGGTAAGAGAGGGCTAGGTGCTGAAAAGAGCTCTAGTCCCAAGTTCCAGTCATAGTTGATCAAGTGTGACTGTGAAGCAGTGCTTCTCAACCTTCCTGATGCCTCGACTCTTTCATACCGTTCCTCATGTTGTGGTGGCCCCCCCAAACATAAAATTGTTTTCATTGCTACTTCATCATTGTCATTTTGCTACTGTTATGCATCGGGTGACCCCAAAGGGGACGTGACCTCCAGGTTGAGAACCACTAGTGTAAAGGGATGGCGCTTCATGTGTGTTTTTCGGTAAGTGATTCAGATGTTTTGAAGGTCAGACTTAATATGAGATATTTGAGGCTCACTCATTTGTGCCTTCTTTTGTGGAGAAAGGGGTGTAAAATATTCTTATGGGCCAGATATTTTCTAATGAATTAAAAGTAATCTTTATAGCAACTTTAAGGAAAAAGCTGGCAGTGATTGTTACTTAAAATTTAGTCTTTGTTATCTCCTATTCAATACATCTTTGGCAATTTTAGGGTGATAAGGACTGCTGATCAGATTAAAAGATTTCATAGAAGGGAAACCTAATAGAGTTGTATATGAGTTACTTTCTAAGTTACAAAATTATGTTGAACCACAAGACCCCATTATTTTTGCCAGGTGCCTCCAATTTGACCATTGTGACTCAAACTCGTCCTTGTTCCTCTGTAGCTTGTTTTTCTTTTACCTCCTAAATAACGACTGCTGAGTCACCAAAACCTGGGGAACATTCTTAAATTTTTTTCATCCTCTGCCCCTACTTAGTCTTGTTTGTTTGACTTTAGTGTTTTATGTTATTTATTTTAATCATTTTATTGGGGGCTCATACAACTCTTCTCATAATCCATCCAGCCAGCCATTGCATACCAACCCATTTGTACATTTGCTGCCATCATTCTCAAAACATTTGCTGTATGCGTAAGCCCTTGGTATTAGCTCATTTCCCCTCTCCTTCCCCGCTTCCCCTTTCCTCATCATGAACCCTTAATAATTTATAAAATATTATTATATTACACATCATACACTGTCTAATGTCTCCCTTCACCTACTTTCTACTTAGTAAAAGTAAACCTAACTTATTTTTAATATTCAGATTCAGGCCCATTCTGATACTTGCTCACTAATATAGAGTAGCTAACGTAACTGGAAGAAATGATAAAATAAAAGCTGGATGATTTTGAAGGGTGACTCAGGATAACAGAGTAAAGTATTGTAACAAAGTGTACAAAGACCTTGAGTTAGAAAACTAAAAGGGATGAAGTGCCTGGACATTCTCAAGCTGAAAAAAACTGAAGAAAACAATTCAAGCCTCCAGTGACAATGTTGAGGGATTCTGAAGGCAAAATCAGGATCAGAGGAAGGCTTACTAACTTGTAATACACAAATAATAGGCACTTGCCAGCTGAAAGTGATGAAGACTTGAAGCACTTGCTGATGAAAACTCAAAGCTGATGAAAACTGATGTAGCCTGCCAAATTTTCACAGCTAGACCAGTGGACATGATAAACTGAGAAAAGATTGAAGTTGTCAGAACTTTTATTATTTGCATCCCCAATCAGTGTTCATGGAAGCAGCAGCCGTGAAACCAAATAATGTCTGCCTGGGACAAATCTGCTACAGAAGACCTCTTTAAAACCGAAGGGAGAGAACCAAAGTGTGTCTCACCCAAGCCATGATAATTGTCAGTTGCCCCAAATGCTTGTGGAAGTTGGATAATACATAAGGAAGACGGAAGAAGAATTTGGCGGGCTGAGCCCCGGTGGCGTAGTGGTTGTGCGCGGGACTGCGGCCCACTGGGATGGAGGTTCAATTCCGGCTCCCAGGAGCAAGGGCTGGGCCTCCTACTCCCACCACCAGGGCAGGGATGCCTAAAAAAAAAAAAAAAAAAAAAGAATTTGGCACATTCAAATTAGGTTGTTGGTGAATAATACTGAAAGTCCTAGGAACTGCTGCCAGAGGAACAAAATTATTATATCTAAAGAAGTACAAACAGAATGCTCTGTGGAAGGGAGGGTGACTAGACTGGAGAGACCAGTCCCTGGAAGAAGACATCATATTTGGTATAGTAGAGTGTTAGTGAAAAAGAAGACCCTCAAGGACATGGATAGACACAGTGGCTGCAACAGTCATCTCATATGACAACACTTGTGAGAATGGAACAAAACCAGACAGTGTGTGTCACTCTTGCACATAGGGCTGCTATGAATTGGAATCCAGTTGATTGTATATAGCAACAGTTCAATGCATGCCACAAATAAGGTTTGCCTTAGTTAAGGTGCCCCCCTCCCCTTTTCATGTCTTTAAGAAACTGAAACTAGATCAAGGCTTATAGATAAAAAATTTCAATAAAATTCAGTGCATATCTTCCCATATAACTGAGGATTTGCATTAAATTATAGGACTAATGTCCCATTAAGAGTTTTTAGATGGTTTAAGCATTTTAAAGAAGGTTGGGAAGACCTCAGAACTAAGAACCTGTGACTGAATCCAGAAACACAGGGGCAAGATTATAGAATTACCATTTATAAGGTCACAGTGCGGTCATTGAGATCTCCAGAGTAAACACCTTGGGAAATATGCAGCCCAATGGCCTCCAAAAGTGACGCTCGCTCAAAGGCTGCAAGCTCAAAGAGCTGATTTTTCCATCCGCAAGTGTCATAAAACAAATCTTAGCATAGAAAGTCTTGAATTTGCTCAGGCCATAGAGGATAAGGGGCAAGCAAAACAGTGGCTTCTGAGGGACTCTGTGAGAGCAGTTGAATACAAGCCAGAGAGATCTGCTCATAAGGTTATGGTGACTGGTTTTTATTCCTGAATGATAGTGGAATCGTCTCAACAGATACGCTAGAAGGACACTGGTTGGTCATGGGAGTTTGTTATGGAGAAGTTTAAAGAAAACTGAAAACCACACTGGTGAGAAAAAGGCCAGGAATGGTGTGGTGAGGCATTTTTCTTCATTTGTGCTTGCTCACCTCCTCTTTTTTTTTTTTTGTTGCTCATTCCTATAGAATAACAAGGGCTGTCCTATGAGCATTATTGTTGGGAAACCTTTCCTTACTTGCCCTACAGCTGTTCTTGTCCCTTCAGTCTACTTTTTGTTCCAAAAGAAGCACAACCATAATAAGCTCATTTATAAGCTGGTTTTCCAACACATTTTTAATGCAGTTTTTGTAGTAAAATTAGATTCCTTGACTGATATTCAGATATGCTTATATTTGAGTATATAGGTATTTGATTTCCTCGTGGACGCCAACAATTGCCCCTTTGACAGTGGTCAAATTGAGTACTGCAGGATTCTTGGGGGGGCAGCAGAGATCAAAACACTTCCCCAGAAGTCATAGACTTAGAGAATATACTGAGCAACAATATTCTCACATTTTGATTTTTTTGTCTTTCTAGGAATCTATTGCAACACTTCTTGATCTCATCATTCAGTAAAAGTAAGTGGAAGTTTTTTGACAAACTGAAATCGTGTATATATCTGGGTGACTGGAATGTTGAAGTCAGTAGAAGTTGTTAGTACTTTATAAACTAAAGTGGTAAAACTTCCTGGGATGGGCAGATTTGAGCACTGGTATTCTGATTTTGCAAGACTCTTAAGAAATGTGTATTATATCTTGAAACTTTGTACAGTGTGCCTGTTAGGTTTTGTGATACGTCCTAACAACATTTTAATCAACTTCATAATAGGTTCTGCTCTGAGCAGCTGTAAGATTGGGGTGGAGTCTTGCCCTACTCAGGGCACAGTCCCAAGGCAATTAAAAGGGAGTTTCCTTAAATGTGTGGCCTGTCTTCAGTATAAATGGATATTGTGGAAAAGATTGCTTTTTGATAGGTCTGGGTCCTCCATCTGGCTCATTGGCCTGCTCATCTGGGAGTTGTCAACTGCTTGCCATCTGACTTGCTGACCTTAGATTCATTGGCCCCTGCAGCCACCAGCCTGTGGTCTTTTGCAGATCTTGGGTTCACCAGCCCCGGTAGCTATCCAAATCAGAAGTGTTCAGCTTACCACCTGACCCAAGGACTTGGGAACTGGCCTTGACTTGAGCTTGCCTGGTTCTGCAACTGTGTGGGCCATTTTCTAAACTGTGAGACTTTTTTCTAAATTTACATATGTAAGTGCCACTCATTTTCTTTTTCCAGTGAACCCAGATTAAGACTCTGTGTGATAATATTTGTATGTGTATGAGGACCCCTGGTGGTGCAGTGGTTGTGTGTTGGGCTGCTAACCACTAGGTCAGCAGTTTGAAACCGCCAGCCGCTCCTGGGGTGAAAGATGAGTTTCTACTCCTCTAAAGAATTACCGGTGCTGGGAACTCACAGAAGCTGTTCTCCCGTGACCTACAGTATCTTTCTGAGTCAGAATTGACTTGATGACAGTGAGTTTAATGTTTTAGAGCTGGTGAATACATGATTCAGCTTCCATAAATTAGCTTTTGTCCTTAGTATGCACAGAGCACAGAGGGTATAGTGGTTATGCATCGGGCTGATGTCTGCAAGTTTGTCAGTTCTAAACCACGAGTGGCCCCCTGAGAAAGACAGGCTTAAGGGTGCGCATAAGCAGTTTTACCCTTTGAGAATCACAGGGGCAGTTTTTTCATGTCCCAGGGGGTCGCTGTGAGCCAGTATTGATTTGATGGCAGTGTAGGGCACTTCAAAACTTCTTTACTGTTTAACAATAATAAATGCCAGGCAGTGATCCACCAACTTGATTTCACATCCCGCTGGATCTGCAGTTGAAAAACACTCCATATTTAAAGTCCAGAGATTATGGAGGAGTGAACTTTTCTACTTTTGTGAGAAGAGATTTTAATAATTTGAGGAGTTGGAGAATGTTCTGTGTTGCGGTGGGGAAGAGAGTGTTTCATAGGGTCTCAATGGCCCAGACCTGCTGGAAGGTGGGTGAAGATTGGGTGGCAGATGGGTCTTTTTGATTCCCACGATGTTTTCTAAGTCTAATATGTTTTATGACCCTCATTTTTTGACTTGAAGAAATTTTAAGATGATTAAATTAAAAAAGATCAGAAATATCAAATGCAAATTTTATTTGCCCGTCTGTCTGACTTTCTTAGTAATTTTTACTATTCTTTTTGTAGGCAATAACTTAAATTTATTTATTTATTTAATTTATTTTTTTTGGGGGGGGGCATCACTGCTCTCTGGTGATGGGAGTAGGAGGCCCAGCCCCACTGCTGGAATTGAACCTCCATCCCAGTGGGCCACAGTCCTGCGCACAACCACTATGCCACCAGGGCTCAGCCCAACTTAAATTTATTTTTAGTTAAAATATCTTATATTTTCTTTTTTCACCTAAAGTTTTATTTTGCATTACTTCAAATTTATACAAAGTGAGCAGCATAGTATAATTACTTCGTTTAGTCTTTGTACATTTCCGCTATCCACATCCCTATTGACGTCTGCCTATTGTATGATTTTAAAGTAAATGTTTCGTTTGTATATTTCAATATGTATTTCTAAAGGATTACTCACTGCCATTGAATTGATCCAATTCACAAAAACCCTATAAGATAGGGTAGAACTGCCCCTGTGGGTTTTGAGAATGAATAATTACAGGAGTAGAAAGTCTTGTCTCTCTTGGAGCTACTGGTGGTGTCTTACTGCTGGCCTTGTGGTTTGTAGTCCACTATGTAACGAGCACATCACCAGGGCTTCTTAAAGATAAAGCTACTAAAATTATGATATTTGTATATATGAACATTTATAAAACTTTGATAACACATCTTCACAATGTCCCAATTCATAATTCTTAAAAAAAATTTTTTTTTAATCTGAGTTGAATTAACCCTGTGATAGGGTCCTTAAAAATTCTTAAATTTTCTTTTCTTTTTTCTTTATCTTTTCTTACAATCTACTAGTGTTATTATTTTTCAAGAAATTGAGTGGTTTGTCATATTCTGCATTCAGTAATTTGTATTCGCTGATTTTTGTCTGTTGTGTTCTGCATACAGTAATTTGTATTCTGCTGGTTTTTGTCTATGTTGTGTTTGTGTAGTTTATGTTTCTCTGTCTTCAGTATTTTTTATAAACTGTACCAAATGTATCCCACACTATTGTCTCTCATAGGGACTGTAGAACAGGTTAGAATTGCTCCAGCTGGTTTAGAAGTTTTTGAATTCTATGGCAGCAATAGACTGCCATATCTTTCTTGGGGTCACTAATGGGATTGAACTACTGACCATTTTAACCACCATACCACCCCCTGATAGATACATAGATCTGTTAATTAGACTCAAGTTAAACAACAACAGCAACATTTTTTTTTTAATTAAAGGTTGTATTTAATAAAACAATTCAAGGGATTGTATCAAAGCTAATTATAAAAACGGTTGGGTTTTGTCTTTTTCTGAAATTTTCCTAAACCAAGTTCCATTAAAAACCAGATGGAATCGGACTGAGCCCCGTTGGCGTAGTGGTTGTGCGCGGGACTGCGGCCCACTGGGACGGAGGTTCAATTCCGGCTCCACAGAGGCAAAGGATGGGCCTCCTACTCCCACCACCAGGGCAGTGATGCCCTAAAAAAAAAAATTAAAAAAAAAAAAAAAAACCAGATGGAATCACTTAGTAATTTGGGAAGAGAATCATTCTCTGTAAATACCACATCCAAATACAAATTACACAGGAGTTTCTAATCCAGCTTCATTTCCAAAGAAGAAAAGGAGACAGCAGCTGCCTTAGTAATTTCTATCGACCGCAAACTAGGTTTTCAGTTAGGGAAACATTTTACAGGAAAATTGTTCTTGAGTGTTGCAGTCCAATGATGGGAATGTTTTAGCTTTGCTTGTTACATATCTCACCCAATAAGCAAGTATCCTTAGTTGACTGCTTTCCCTTCTTCATCGGCATTTGGAACAAGAAGGTTAAAAATGGCAAGAGGGTGAGAAAGCAGCTATGTATGAAATCAAATGAATATGTTCTGCAGTGATACTTTCAAGGACATTTATAATCTTAAAAAATATTTATATTATGAAGTATTTCAAATGTACAAATAGGACATTATAGTGAATATCTAGATGTCTCGTGTGCTAGCACAATCTACAATATGGTCTTTACTGGTTATCGCTACCACTCCCTCGAATCTTCTCTCTGCTCATTTGCCTCAGGTTTATGACAGGGGTTTTGGTTGCTCTTTCTTGCATCATTGATGGTTAATTTTTTGCTAGTTTAAAATTTTAATTTTGGTTTACCTTGATAGTAGGTAAAGAAATTCTGATTAGATTTTCACTCTTTGCTGCCTCAATGAGTTTTTTAAAAATTATGTAATGAAACCATACATGAGCATTTTTTTGTTGGGAGCCCTCAAGTTGGTTCCAATTGTGTGAATGTACAACAGAACAAATTGCTGTCCAGTCTCATGCTCTTCTCACAATTCCTGTGATGCCCAAGTCTATTATCGGAGCTCCAGTGTCATTCTATCTCATTGAAGGTTTTCCTTTTTTTATGACCTTTTGTAAAACATGATGGTCTTCTTCCTAGACTGACCCTCCAGAGGCAGTAAATTATTCAATGCGGATTTTCCGGCTAAAGTTTTTAATTCTAACCAAACAACCTTTTCCTGCATGGAGCTGGTAAGAAGGTAGAGGAAGATCCTGACCAAACTCACCTGTGAGTAATTATGAGCAGGATTGTCAGGAATGCCATGCTGAATATAAAATAAGTCTTTCCAGAAGCCCTTGCATGCACCTCATTTCCAGCAAGAGGCAGGAGTAGCATGCCTCCTCAGAACCTAAGATCCCTGAACAGTGAACTTCTAGGACCCAGAAGACAGCAGTGACATCACAAGAGTAGGAGCCAGAGCTTGGACTTGAGAGATGGACCTTGTCACCCACAGAGCTGGGAAAGCTGAATGCTTTTGGGCCAGAGGCTGACTTGTAAAGTGAGGTGTCTCTGGGCACTTAATTGGAGGAGTTTGACTTGCTGACTCACAGAAGTGGAGCTGAATGCCTTTGGCCTTAGGCTTTGTGGAGTGGGGTGCCTGTGGGCACTTTAATTCAGCACTGGGTTGGAATACTTTCTGAATGTACACTTACCCTTTATATAAAACTGTCTCTTATGCATATATTAGTTTCTGTGAATTTGTTCCCTTAGTTTACCCAGACTAACACAAATGTTGATTAATATATAATTTCCTTCTTCACATGTCTGAGTCTTCCTCTGTGGTGGTCTTTAACTTTTCTTCTCTGTATTTTCTGTAAATCAGGATTTAGATCTTCAGGCTAGTTGGCATTCAGAATAAACGTTTTTGATCAGATTATCTAATAGGCAATGTATATGCATTATATTATACTATATCAGGAGGCATATATTATAGTTACTTGATTGTTAATGAAACTAAAATGGCTATTTTTCTCTTTGAGACAAGCACCATATGAAAATTTTAATCTAGATTAAAAACAATCTAGATCCATTACCTAAGAGTATTTATTACTTGTTGGCCTGGCCTGTGATCCACAAAGCCTGCAGTTGGAAACTACTAGCCACTCTGTGGGGAAAATGACAGGGTTTTCTAATCCTGAGAACAGCTATAATCTGGGAAACTCACAGGGGCGATTCTGTATTACAGTGTTGTGTCATTGATTGCATTCTTTGATTCGTGCACTTATTCTCATCTTCTCTGAATTGTCCCCATGTCATGAATATAAACTCACTACTCCTGTAAGTTTCTTGTCTATTCTTTTGAATCACTGTGACTAATTTGAGCCTATCTTGATATTTCTTAAAAGAGCATAATCTTCCAGGACTTTTTAAACTAGTTAAGCTAAATTAATTGACTTTTAGAAGACTTCAAGAGATATAATTGGTTTAAGACAGTGGTAGGTTTCAAGTAATTTAACAACTAGTTTGCTACCTTAATGACTGTTTTAAGTATAAGAAAAAGATATGCCCCAAAGTACTTTTTTATTTCATTCAGTTAATACTTAAATAAGAGCAATGAAAGTGGTACACAAGAATAGAGTGTAAAAGTTTTAAAGTATTAATGAAAAATTACTAGGTAATACATGACAAAAGCAAACTGTTTAAGATATTTCCATATTGCTGCTGCTTTTTTTGGGGAAAGTTTTATTTAGATGTAGTCCACATATCATACAATTCAATAATTCATTCATATCAAGAAGAGTTGTATAATCATTACCACAATCAGTTTTAGAACATTTTCTTCATTTTACTCCTTGTTATTATCTCCTCATTTCTCCATAACCTCCCCAGCCACATCCCCAAGAAACCAATAATTCAGTTAACTGTCTCTGTAGATTAACTTATCTTGAATTTCATTTACTGGAAAACATACATTAAAAGGGAAAGAAATAAAAAGCTAACAGCAATAGCAAAATAAAATAGAAGCCTTACTTAAAACAAAGTAGAAAATATTAAAAACTAGAACAGCTTTGGGCTGAGCCCCGGTGGCGTAGTGGTTGTGCGTGGGACTGCGGCCCACTGGGACGGAGGTTCAATTCCAGCAGTGGGGCTGGGCCTCCTCCTCCCACCACGGGAGAGCAGTGATGCCAAAAAACCCAAAAAACTAGAATAACTTTAAAATAGTTGAAAAGAGAGACCAAATCATATCATCCTGTTTCATAGCCATACTTTATTATATCACTCATATCAGAGCTTTCTTCATGAGGGCAAGTATCAAGCGGCTATATATCATAGCTAATTTTTCTTAGATTGGGGCTTGAATTAAATGTGAGCCCAAAGATCCATTCCTATATCTATGGTTTATATATATATCTCTGGTTCACCTTAGAGGCATCGTTGTCATTTTATGTTAAAAAATATTATCAGTCATCTCCCTGGGGCATAGGGTAATTCTGTTGATAATATCATGAATTTAGTCAATTGTGGAGAAATTAAAACACATTTGAGAAAATGAGATTATCCATCTATAATCTGGCAATGAATCACAATGTATGAATTACTGATTTGTACAGATTAAACTCTTAGGTGACTGGGCATTTACACAAACAGGAGTTGGCAATAACGTAAAACTTTCAATGATACTAATTTGCAGTAGCAGAGCAGGGCTACCAGATTAATACATAACTTAATAAAAGCAAGTAGGACATTAAAATAGTATGTGGTAGTCTCTGGCCATCATTCATCTGGGACGCTTCAAGGTAAGAGATTCCCACCAAATCTGATGATTGTCAGATTTATCCCTTGGTTTAGCAGCCATTTGCTGCTTCTCACACTATGAAGTTTCATCCTTAACTCCAAGGGCTACAGGTGAGTTAAAGGTAAAAGCTCTTACTCAGTGGGGTTTCCACATTGAGTCCTTCCAGTGTGGCCTGTGAAAGATGTTGTTTGTGTACTTTGAAAAAAACAGGGTCTAAATCCTAGTAATCATGAATACGTGGTCTGAGTCACCAAGGACTGGATAGAACTAGGCTGCAAGTATCTAAACAGGAACATAGTGTTCCAGGCATGTTCTTCCCTTGGGTTCTAGAGAAATGTTGTTAAGCATTTATTCCCCCAGTGAGATATTGATACTCAGCGTTTTTCCAACAATAAAAATAATTGTCTTCACTGAGACACGCCTACTTCTTGATTGATGTCCTCACTTGCAGTAGTCTTTGCTTTTAAGTGAGCATCATTGGCTGTGTGATTTATCCTTAACCATCTTTTCAATGTAGTATTAGGATCCTATTCCTTTAGAGGTAGGACACTTAGACAAGTCATTGTGTTTGATATATTGGAAACAATTAGGTGACTGCTCTGAACATATTATGTTTGTCTTTGAAAACCCCTCTCTGCTTCTGCTGAACTTCAGCAATTGTTCTGACAATCTTTTTAGCTCTTTGAACACTTTCAAAAATTGCTTAATTCACTCACTATCTTGTGGGAATTTGGACCATAACACAAAGCTGAACCAAAGGCAGCGCATCACCCTCTGGTTGTTTGGCACTTTTTCCTCTTTGCATGTTTTTTTACTGAAGTAAGAAATACCAGGTATAAAACATGTAGTATTTCATCAAAAGTATAGTGAGTTTTGGCATTTTAGGATACTAACCTTCCCAACACAATTGCTGAAGACAAACCAGGTGAATAAGCAAATGTGGTGAAGAAAGCTGATGGTGCCTGGTTATCAAAAGATAGACTTCTGGAGTCTTAAAGGCTTGAAGATAAACAAGTGGCCATCTATTGAGAAGCAACAAAGTCTACATGAAAGAAACCCCCTACCGTGTGTCCACGAGATGTCAAAGGTATTAGGTATCAGGCATCAAAGCAAAAAATTATATCATTGTGAATGAGGGGGAGTGTGGACCCAAAGCCCATTTGTAGGCAACTGGACATCCTCTTACAGAAGGGTCACAGGAAGGAGAATCCAGTCAGGGTGCAGTGTAGCAACGATGGAACACAGTTTTCCTCTAGTTCTTTCATGCTTCTTCCTACTTCCTACTATCCTGATCCCAGTTCTACCCTGCAAATCCCGCTAGACCAAAGAATGATGTACACTGCTACAGAAAGGAACTGTAAACACAGGGAATCCAGTACAGATGAACCCCCTGGGACCAGTGGTGATAGTGGTGAGGGAAGGTTGGGTAGAAAGAGGGAACTTCTTACAAGAATCCACATAGAACCCCCTCTCTGGAGATGGACAACAGAAAAATGGGTGGAGGGAGACATCAGACAGTGTAAGACATGACAGTAATAATAGTGATTTATAAATTATGTGAAGGAGGAGGAGCGGGAAACAAGGGGGAAATATGAGGAGCTGGTACCAAAGGCTCAAGTACAAAGAAAGTGTTTTGAGAACGATGATGACAAAAATGTACAAATGTGCTTGACATGATGTATGGAAGTATGGATTGTGATAAGAGTTGTACTCTGGCCCACTGGGATGGAGGTTCAATTCCAGCAGCGGCTCCACAGGAGCAAAGGCTGGGCTTTCTACTCCCAGCCCCCTCCCCAAAAAAGAGTTGTATGAACGCTCAATAAAATGATTAAAAAAAAAAAACCTTTACATTTAAAAATAAAAGTATGTGAGTTTTCCGGAATAAGCAAATAATAGAAGCATAGTTATGTCTAGTTGTTTTTTTCATTATGTCTAACTTTTTATACTTCTGGAAGGAATAGACATTAGAATATGCTTAGAATACACTGTTGTGCAGGTGAAGATTAAAAAAAGTAAAGAAAAAAATCAAGCTCACTCCCGTCAAGTCAGTGCTGACTTACAGAGACCCACTTTGGGTTTCTGAGACGTAACTCTACAGGAGTAGAAAGCCTAGTCTTTGTCCCATGGAGTTGCTGAGGGTTTTAAACTGCCCACCATGTGGGTCGCAGCCCAACAAGTAACCACTGCACCAGCAATGACCCCACTGCTGTCTTCGAACCCTGAGTGCTGGTGCCATTCTAACATCTGCTTTGCTGAACTCCATAAAAAATTAGGAATCAGTTCAGCTGAACCAGTGTGAATTAACTGAACCCCAGCAGTGGTTTAAGACAGTACATCTACAGTTTTCACAGTACATCTAGACTCATGAAGAAAAGCTGGATTCTAGGAGAACTTGAAATTCATTCTAATTCTGTACTTTTCCTCCTTTGATCAGGAATTCCTTTTTTAGATTAATTGATCAAATGCTCAGTAATGGCAGCCAAGGGCCGTGGAGTTTGTCTGGCCTCCTGGCAAGGAGGTAGTAGAGGTAGTATTTCAAGGAGAACACTAGCTACACATTCCCTATCTTACCTAGTCTTTATTTTTTCCTTAGTTGCTTAAAAACCTTGTGGCCAAATAGGGCATAAAATCTGTCTCTATTCGCTTCTATCCTTCTGACACAACACAGGCTTTTTGAAAGCAAGAAATACATTCACTTAATGAGAATAAGTTTAACTACAGTGTAGTCAGACCTCCCTTAGTCATAGCACACACACGCTGTATCTCCAGGTAGGAAGGTGCTTCAGAGCAGACGGAAACTTGATTGCATAGCCCTACTTCATCAACACAACAGAACACAGTGAAGTTAGATGGCTTTTAAAGGCTCCTCATTTATGGTTTATAATTGTTTACCAATTGTATAGTTTCTTTTTACTGGCTAATCAAGAGTTTCCATGTTGTTAGTTTTTGTCTTAAACAGTATTTTACAACTTTCTATTCTGATGATCAGTTTCTTAGGCCATGAACTAAAGGACTGTCCATTTGGAAATGCATGAATCCCAGCATTGTATTTCACTGTTGTAAAGTCTGTCCCCAGAGGAAACATGAAGGGGGTTTGCATCCTAACCTTTGCTTTTCATTCCAACATAGTGTAACTAAACATTCCACATGGAGAGGTCAATGTTGCAATGCTGGATCAATAAGCTGTTGCCTGGTTTCTTGCAGGCAGCTGTATTTCTTTAGATGAAAGTAAACAGATTAGGTTTCATCAAGAGTTTAAATGTATAACTGAATTTTTGAATAAACATTTTGTCATTGAATAACATGATAATACTTGTATTGTTCCCAGGTCTCTGGGAAATTATTATTGTCTAGCATTTTAAAGAACTTGTGGATTTGGTAAATTGTCTCCCTCTGCCCAACTTCAGTGCAGAATTTAATGTGAATTATGGTCTTCCATAAGCAATAGGTCCTTTCAGCTTGTTACAGTAGCCTTTCTTTTCCAGAATAAATGTGGCTCAGTTTTATCCTTATACCCCAATAGTAGCTGTCATAATTGCCAGTTTTCTAATATTTCTAACACTTAACTGAGTGTTGAGTAGTAGTACAAATAATACAGCTGCATGCCATTCTATTTAAAACAAAATATCGTGCCCTCAAAATCCATTTCTTTTCCAAGAATAGGGAGAATTATAAAATTCTGTATTTAGAACAAATAAAGAATCATATTATACTTTTAGTTAAAAGTATTCCTTTTCTGTGTTTGGGAGAGTTGGCATATATAAAATAGCTTTATAAGACTGGTTCTATGACAGAAAGAAGCATTTAAAAATATTAGTTAAGCTGTGGAGGCTGTGAATACGGTCGTCTAGTAAATAAAGTTGATTCTGTGATTTTTTCCAGATGGTGAAGCAACTGGAAGCATTTGATTCATTGATTGCCCATTCATGTTCTTCATGAATTGTGAATCAGGACAATTTAAATGTGTACTACATTTTTTTGTGTAAGCTGATAATGACCATAGAGACTTGGTGTTCATCACCTGTGACTCAACACTAGCATTCAGTGAGAAGGGGCGTCATAAGGAAGGCTTTGAAGGAGATGTGGTTTTTGCCTTCTACAAACTTCAGTGAGACAGGCTAAAAAACCCTTTGAAAATCACTATTGTCTCATCTCTCTGACTCATAGTGGCTGTTTGTTTTCAACTCCTGACTTTGTGTTTAGTACCCCAAGGCAAAACCAAGGTGCCACCCTGGCTCATTGATTCTTACCTTAATCTTATGCACAGAAGCCTTGGTGGCATACGTTGGTTTCTCTTTGAGTTACTAACCCTAAAGTCAATAGTTCAAAACTACCAGCCGTTTCATGGGAGAAAGAGGAGGCTTTCTACTCCCATAAAGAGTTAAAGTTATGAAAACTCACAAGGACAGATCTATCCTGCCCTATAGGGACCCTGTGAGATGCCATTGACCTGGCAGCAGTGAGTTTTTTGGAATTTAATCCTATCTGAGGACCCCTGTTGCTCTAGTGGATTAAGCTTTGGGTTACTAACCCTAACAGCAGTAGTATGAAGCCATTAGCTGGTAGATGCAAAGATTCACAGCCTCTGAAAACCATGGCTGGTTCTGCTTTGTCCATAGGGCTGTTAAGAGAATCAACTTGGTGACTGTGAGTTTGGTTTTATTTTATTAACACTACCTCATGAGCATAACAGAAAGTCCCTCTGAAATGGGATTATAACCAGAAGTGTAAATGCTAGACGTTATAGTCCATCTAAAGGGAGGATTATGCTTAGAAGGGCCATATTAAATAATTACATCTCACCCTGTTGCTATGATGTGAACTTCACCATTCAAAGAAGAGCTCCTATGTTAGGTTTTCTGTGAAGTCTTTCCTAATGCTGCTTTTTTCCCTCACCTTGGTCGTGTCTTTTCTTAGAAAAGATGGATAAATAATAATCCCAATAGAATACTGCTCCATTAATTCCTGCCTACTCGGAGATGTCTTCTATTACTGTCCTGTGCCCTTTCTCCCCTTTCTATTATTTCCTAACCTGTGTGGTTGTGCCCTGTGGGAATCTCTGGAATGATCTAGGAATGGAGGGTGTGGGGGTGGGTGGGTTGCAATATCAAGTACCTACACTATTCTGAATTATGGACAGTAGTACAAATATTTTCAATTGCCAGGGTGTGCCCAGTAACTGTTTCCCCCCTCCACCCGGAAAGGGGGCAGTAGGCTAAATAAGTTTGGGGACTTGTCATCTAAATGAAGGGTGGGGAATCTGGCCTGCAAGCCTTTATAAAGACCAAGAAATAATACCAGCCATCATCATACGTCTCACCAAAGAGAAGCGGTTGCAGTCATCACATTAGGGGTGAGCTAATTAAATGTTTGATCAAGGAAATGTAGCAGCCACATTTTAAGTTGATAATTTTGTGAGAGTGATTTTATAAATCTCCAAATGAACTTTGGCAGGAAAAGTTTCCCTACCCCCCAGCCTAGACAAAGGTTCTTATCACTTATTAATATGTTAAAATCACCTAGGTCCATGAAAGAAACGAAATACTTCTGCTCTTCCCCAGATCAATTATATAAAAAGCTTACAATCATAGAATTGTAGAGGTAGAAAAGAAATAAAAGTTTTAATTTATGAAAAAATGTGACCTAAAGACTAGGGAACTCTCGCAAACCACTTCTTCTAATTGACATAGACATGGGGCAAGAGTGAAGGGATTGGTAAATCTTCATTCCACCCTCTGAATCATTGAATCTCATCCATCCAATTTCTAAGTGGTTTTCTTCTTCCTAATCTCCATTTTCCTGGTTTTTCTGTCCTCTATGCTATTTCTGTGTTTTTTTTTTAATCTTCCCCTGTTTTATTTTGCCATTCTTGTGCTCAGTAAAGTCTAGTGCCTCTCTTCTACATGTGTTGCTGTGTGCTGTCGAGCCAGTCCCAACATGGAGGCACCCAGAAGAACACAGGCCCAGGGAGATGGCCAGAATTGCCCTCTCGTGGCATGGCTACTGGGCTCTCAGTGGGGAGCCAAAGGCTCTATCATGGGGCCACCAGGCCTCTTGACTTCTTATAAAAACCACCACCTTTAAGTTGACTGACTCCTGCAGGGTTTCTGAGGCTGTAAAAACCTTGCAGTTAACAACTTATTCACCGTGCTACCAGGACCTGGCAGAAGAAATAAAAATTAGGTTTGTATTTTATTTTCTCCTTACTTGGAAACCATGAGCTAACCAGAGAATTCTGTCTTTTGTAGAGGTACGTTCTAAGTCACGAGCCACTCCCAGCCACAGATGAGACTTTCTGTTCTGTAAAAATTTCCAGCTTCAGAAAGCCTAGGAAGGAGTAGTTCCTGTCTGCACTGTAGTTGCTGTAAGTCAGAGGGGACATGATAGCAGTGCGTTTTTGTTGTAACTCCTTTTCTTCAGCTGTTAAAGGTGGGTGATTTGAAGCCAGTCGCTACTCTCCATGAGAGAGATACTTGTTAATCTGCCTCTGTAAAGATTTGCACCTTTAGAAACTGCCCTAAATGGTTGCTGTGAGATGAAATCAACTTGATAGGCAGTAGATTTGGTTTGTAATGTGTTTGATAAATTACAGCATCAGTGAAAACAAGTGATCACAATGAGAGAGCTTGACAGAATAATCACAACAGTGGTCTAAAAAATAACGAGGATAATGCAGATGATGTAGAACTGAGCGGCATTGGTAATCTGTTACTTATATAAAGTTGCTATTAATTGTGTGGTGTTGATGTAACTTTTGCCAAGAATATTTGAGCATTTTTCCCCTTGTACTTGTTGGGCATTTGCACATTCTCTTTGGTCACTACTGCCACTATCTCCTATAGATTTTTCTCAGAAGAGTCCAGTAAATATCTGTTAACCTCCCATGGGAGGGTCAGGGCCTTGGTGTACAAGAGGGAAAGATATGTGTAGACCTTTCCATGAAAGAGCAAGAGTTGAGCTGAAGTGAGTCACTGGCTCTAGCCCAGAGAGGTCTCACATGATTTTGTGATATAGGATCTAGGATTTTCAGTTCATCTTAACTGAGGACTTCTGAGATAATGCAATGCTTAAAGTGTACAAGTACATTTTGATTATGGAAGTGGGTTATGTAAACTGTTTGTCCCTTTGTAGTCAGGCAGTTAGGTGTGAAGAATCTTTTGTCCCTTCTTCCACTTAGGAAAGTGAAACCCTTAAGCTGTTAGGCATGCATATTAATTTCCTTTTTAAAAAATTTTGTTTTAAAGGATTTGAGTTTTGTCCCATTCATTCTTTTGAACTAGCACTCATAGGATATCATGTCAACTTATTCTTTAGTGATCAGGTGTATGACAGTGAACTTCCTCCCCTCACTCTCTTGTAACCAAGGGAGGTAGATTTAAGACTTGTAGGGTGATCTTTGGAATATATGTTTCAGGGCACTTGAATAACCTGTGTTAAATGAATACTCAGTGTTTTGAAAGGAAGATGAGTGATGGTTTCAGATTGAACTAAGTAGAAAGAGCATTGATCGAGGAGAAAGAGACTGACATTGTTCTAGTCTTTTTCCTTAACCAGTTATTTGTATGCTCTTGGAAAAGTAGCACTGGACTTCATTTCTAACTTTAATGAGTTGCATTACTGTGTTAGTCCGGGTTGGCTAGAGGAACAAATTTCATAGACACGCATATGGATATAAGGAAAGGGTTTATATACAAAAGGAATGGAACACTGAGAAAGCATCCCAACCCAGTCCAGTTCAAAGTCACAAGTCTGATATTAACCCATATGCCCGACACCAGTCTATAATGTCACTTTCCGACTCACGAAGTCACAGGTCTCAGTGGGTGCAGAATCTCGGTGCTGGCAGGGGTCTCCCCATGGCTCCTCGCTTCCAGGGTTCAGGGTCCATCAAAAGCATCCATTGGTGGCAGAAGCAACTCATTGCTGGCAGGAGTCCCCATGTGGCCTCTCCAGCTTCAGAGGTCTGGCTCCTTCAGGGCAAAGCTGTGTGGCTTCTCCTCCGGCTCCTTCAGCTTCTCGGATGCTGCCATCTTGTCTGTGATTCATTGTCTCTAAGATTAACTCCAAACAACTGGGGAGGATAGCAGCTCATCTTCACGAGGGAAATATCATGAGATTTCTTAGACGTATTAGGAGAAAGCCATGTCCACACAGACGGATGCCTCATTGGCTACTCAATGGCTATCTCCACATTAACAGGCTAGACTCCACCCCTACATCTCAATCATGAAATTAACATAAGCACATGACCGCCACAATTACAATTGTTTCTACTCTCTTAATATTCATTGGTCCCAGACATTAGTTTGATAGTGTTTTTATTATTTATTTATTACATTTATTCATACATGCATGGAGAATTCTTTTTTCAATGATTTTGTTAGTTTGATAGTTTTTTCCTTGTAGATCTGAAACTATAATCAATAGTCCCCTCATTTGGAAAACAGGTCTCTTGTGTCAGTTTGCAACAAACAGTATTAAGCCTGACATGAATTCAAAAGGTGACACGCCAATGTTAAGGCTCACTGTAGGCATTAGGGGATGTGCTTGTAGACATAAGCTTCTTGCACACATGTTTTCAAACATTGGGGAGTGTAGGTAGAACCAGTTGCTGTTGAGTTGTTTCTGACTCATAGCGACCTCCTGTGTCAGAACAGAAGTAATCCGTAGGGTTTTCAGTGACTGTTTTTAGGATGTAGAACACCAGGCTTTTTTTTCGGGTATTTCTGGGTCGATTTGAGCCAACTCCAGCATACTGATTAGCAGCCCAGCAGTGAATTGTTGGCAACATCAGTGAACTCCATCTATAGGTTTACCACCTGTATAAATGCAACTTTGAATAGGGTTGTATGATTGTGAGATAATGCGGTGGCTAAGCATCCCACCATTAACCAAAAGGCCATAGATTCAAAATACCAAAAACTGAGTGGGAAAAGGCTATGGCATTTTGCTTCTATAGAGATTACAACCTTGAAAACATTGTTAGACCATTCTGCCCTGTTCTGTGGGATTGCCATGAGTGGGAACTGAGTCTCTGGCAATGGGTTTGGTTTAGGTTTTTATTGTGAAGTAGTAAGTTTATTTATTCCCCATGGATATGCATGCAGGTGGTGGTGCTGATGGTTGGTTGCTGTTGAGTCTGATGCTTGGAGACTGCGTAAATAACGGAGTGACATCTTCCCAGGTTCTCATTGGTGTATTTGAACCCAGTGTTTTGGCATTGTCCTGTTGTCTCCATCTCATTGAGGGTGCCTCCCCGCTTTGCTGGCCCTCCACTTCATCAAACACAGCCTTGTCTTGTGTTTGGCTTCCCCCGATGGGGCATCCAAAGTAAGTGAGTTGCCATCTTTAGCAATATTTGATGGTCCATGGAGTCTTAAGGGGCTAATTTTTAGAAGTAGATTACCAGGCCTTTCTTCTTGGCCTTTCTTAGTGTTAATTTTTTTCTTCCTTTCTTAGTTTTGAAGCTTGACTCAAACCTGTCCACAATGGGTGATGCTGGTGGTGTTTGTAAAACAGGTGGTTTGTAAAACAGTTTCATAGCAACACAAAAGCCCCAGTACAACAAAGTGACATAGTAGATAGGTTTGTCACCTTGTGGTATTATTTTTTGCAGTACTGGATGATGAGAAAATACACCTTTTCGTACAGTTTCTCAAAATATAAATTCTTCTTGACCGGGGATAGTATGTGAAGTGCTGAACCAGAACATAAATATAAAGTCTGAGAACACTGCTAGACCTTGGGGCCTATGACAATTTTTTTTCTGGGGACACTAGGTTAGCTGGAGTAAAAGTAAATCATTCACAAAAACAATATATCCTGCTTTGGTGAGAAGGACTGGGGTCTGTTTTAATAGCTTGTGAGCAGCTTTCACCAAGCTATAATTTTTGGTCTCTCTTGGCCTAGAGGAAGAAGACTGATGGAAATCAAAAGATAAGAAAACCATGTGGAAACCATTAGTCCAATGGACTGATTAGTGGACCATGCAAAAGTCAAGTCTGCCCAATCCCGAAGAACTAGATGATCCCTGGCTATCTTTACCAACTACTCTGAAAAGAATCACATTAGAAGATCTTGGAGAGTGTGAGAAAAATGTGGCCTCAAATTAAAAATATTTTTAAAAGACCACGCTTAATGGTTGTGTAGAAACTAGTAGAACCTGTGGCCCTGTCTTGTCCGGAACTGAACTCACCTCTGTGATAGGATAATCAGCCATGTTAAATCAAAAGGGAGAGCCTTTACCCAAGGACACAATACAGAGGATTAGGGAAGAAGGAGAAATGGTAACACAGGAAACACAGGAAGAAGTGGGCTAAGTGAAGCTAACAATGGATGTATTGAAAGAAAATGTTTCTGAATTAATTGTGCAATATAAAATCGATGTGCTCTGTAAACCTTCACAATAAAAAGTGTAAATAAAGTTTAAGATCTCCATGCCTATGGCAATTTAACTTGACAGTTGCCTAACCTATGATGTTCTGAGGCGAGGGTCACCCTACTTTGCTAGTTCTTCAGATGAGAACCTGAATTTGAAAGTACTTTGTAAAGAATCATGCTATTTTAAAACCTTTTTTTGCCCTTTGAGTTGTATTGACAACTCAATTGATGCACATCAATTTTTGATTTGTGGGAGAAATTGAGTGTTTATGTAGCACCATTTCAAGCAGGAATAGGGGCCTGGGTAATAGTGCCTATGCATTGAGATGTTAAGCACAAGGTGAGCAGTTTGTAATTATTAGCTCTGCCATGAGTCTTTCTGCTCATAAGGTTTATAACTTTGTGCAACCACAGGGGCAGTTCTACTGCCTTTTTTCCCCCCCTACTGCCTTCTATAGGATATTGCCTGAGTTGGAGTTTACTTGATGGCAGGCTTTTCTTTCCTTTAAAGGAAACATCTTGTTCTTGCACAAAACAAACACTCAGGAGCTGGAGAGGAAAGGCAAATGCTTTTATATTTTATAGGTGACGGCAAACTGCCCTTCAGCATGCTACAACTTCCACTGCTATGCCAAACTCTTTTAAAGTAAGATTTCACTGTGCTGCCTTATGGCTGTTAGCTTTTTTGAGTTACTAAATAATAAACTTGCTTAAAGGTTTTTCTGGTAAGTATTTCTTTGAGTAATGTATCATCAAATGTGTACTCTAGAGACATCTTAGAATTTAAGCCATCTTAAAATTTTCTGTTATGGTTTAAGTAGTTGTCCTGGTTCTTCTTTCTCATTCTATTTCCTTTGAATCGATGCAAGTGATCTATGCCATAGGTGGCTCTTCGTGCCATTTGAGGAGGAAAATGTGACCATTCTAATAGCAAGGCTCTAGTTCACATTGGTATGTGTAGTCTAGTGAATGCTGCTCTCAGGGACAGAGAAAGGTTCCGATAGAACAGATTCATTATTAGAACTTCAGGGTCAAAATGCTTTTGGAGACACTTGGTCAGAATATAATCACATTCATAACTTTTATGGTTCATTTAAAACTAATAGCTCGGGTTGAATAAACTTATTTGTAAATGTTTTGATTTCTATTGTTTTCTGTGACTATCTAAATTATTTTCTTTATTGTGAATTTTATTTTAACAGAAGAATTTAATGAAATAAAAAAAATTGATGTTGTAACATTAGTTAAGTTTTTGATTTAATTTAAAGTTGGTAAAATTTCTAATTGAGATTAAATGATCTTAGACCTTGGCTTGTGAATTTAGTTTGCTCTCTTTCAACCTGCTTATTGGCATAAACCAGTGTATTAAAATTGCATGTCTAACTACATCCTGTTTAAGAATATCGTATTTTTGCATACCTAGCTAGTAAGCTTTGTGTATGGCTTAATAACATTTTATTGTAACCATTGTTATCACTTCAGTAGCTTACTTTATTCTAAAAGAGAAAAAAAATTTGTATGTTTTCTGTTTGCTTGCTTTTCTCCTTATTCATCTAAATAGACACTTAGGGGCTGAGCCCCGGTGGCGTAGTGGTTGTGCGCGGGACTGCGGCCCACTGGGACGGAGGTTCAATTCCAGCAGTGGGGCTGGGCCTCCTACTCCCACCACTGGAGAGCAGTGATGCCAAACAAAACAAAACAAAACAAAAACAACAACAACAACAACAAAAAATAGACACTTAGGTGAATCTGCCTTTTTAGTACTGAAGTAAGCTTTTGAGGTGGAAGGGTGGGGTGACTACTAGATATTGAGCACTGTTGTCTAATTTAATATTCTTTATAAACTTAGTTTATTGGAACCATGGCATCTCTAGATGGATGATCTTTGATTTATTCATAGTGGTATACATTTATGTTTGACTACAAGTGCATTCTTACAAGCTGCATCTAGTCGAGTCATATAAATGATTCAATTAACTTAATTCAGACTCAGAAAATTATTTAATTCTGAGGTAAGCAGTAGAGAAATTGTCTGTTCAGAAATAAGATACATTTAAAATGTCTATTTGAAGAGCTCAAATATGCAGAGAAGATTCCACATTTTCTTTTGATCTTACTGCTATGCTATACAAAACCCTCACACCCCCTGGTGTGGAGCGATTCCGTGCCACTCAGTGATTGTACATAGGAGTTCTTGAGACTGTAAATCTTTACCGCAGCAGGTAACTTCATCTCTCTCCCTTGATACTGGCTTTTGTATCTTAAGAACTTTGCATTTGAGTTCTCATAGTTCTTAGGGAGCGTCATTAGTTGAACTATTATTCTTGAATCCCCAAACCTTTTGTAAAAGTAGTGGCAGACCTACAAATAATTTTTCTGAATAGCTTTATATGTGTATGTGAGACTGTGTGTGTGAGTGTGTGTGCGTGTATGTTTCTGAATGACTGCAGTTCTCATTTTATACTCATTGGAGTTTAGTAATACTTCTGTGAGGTAAAAAAAACAACAACCCAAAGTCCTCTCCTGAGGATTTATTGCTTTTAAACAAAGACCAAGAACCATCAAAACTGTCAGTTTTTGTGGCACCAACAGCTGTGGCCTATTAAAGAACATGAGGTAGTTTGGTAGCAGTTAAATGTTATTGTGATGTTCAGGTAATTGCTTTGTAACTGACAGGCATCCCTGAATTCCTAAAGTAAATGTCGCAGCTCTAAGTCATTCTACATGTACATCATTTTTAAGATTTCATGGAGAGATACAAACTTCTGATTTCTGGAATTATCACTGAAGAAAGAGGCTGGATGCGAAAAGTAATTTCATGGAATATAAATTTTGCTTTTGATAGGGCAGGGATTAATGTACATACATACACATATGTATATATGGAATACACATGCATCAGGATTTGACTGGTGAAATTTACTTAAAACTTAAGATTTTACCAAAATCTCATAAAATGGTCATGGAGCTGGGTGATATTTTCAGTTTTTGCAAAATAAATTGCTAGATGTTTATGCTTTTCAGTCCTTAGTGATAGCTAAGCCTTCACCATTCTGAAGGCTAGCTGCTTCTTGATACCATTCTCAATCACAACCCACCAAAAGGTCAAATTACGAGATCAAAATTTGTTTGTTTCTCTTACCACACTTTTGGAAATAATATTCTAGGAGGAAGATACCCTTTTAAATATGAAAAGATTAGACGCCCTTTTTTCTCCTTAGAATTTTTCCCCATTAATCTTCCTGAAGTATATGTTTGGAAGGTGGAAAGCTTGAAGTGTTGGTTGTTGGATAAAAGCAACTAATTGATCATATGCAAATGCCCAAAGAAACATTTTCAGTACCTTCAAAGTGTAACTTTAAAACAAAAGTGCACCTTTCTTGTTTGGGAACCTGTATAGCTATGGTGAAGAGTCATTAGGCCAGTCACAAGTGCAACAATATTTTTATAGCATGTATGGAGAATTGGGGACAAAAGGAGTAAAATTTGTAGTAGGTTCAAAATATATTTCAAAATGGGAAGTATTATATTGATTACTAAGTGTGTTTTAGTCATGATATACACAAGTGTGTTTGATGATGAATAATGATGAGAAACTATGTTATCTAAGCTAATGCATTTCTCTGTATTGGGTAAAGTACTCTTATAGATGGTTTATGAAATTGTAATATAGTTTAGCGTATGATTTAAATAATGTGATGTGTATTTCCCCCCACCAATCTCAACTGAACTATTGAGACTTAAAAAATTCTGTTTGAGGCATCACGTCAATGTGGGACGTGAACTGATTAGTGTACACATTGATTCTGATTTAACAATTTGATCATACTGTATATAATTCACATTTCCCCTTTAAATAACAGACCAGTTTCAGTTTGCTTTCTGTGTTGTCTCATTATGTCTTCAGCATCAAGCATTAGAATATTTTTTTCTTCATTGCTTTATTCCCTGAAGAGCAAAATTGTCACACTGGGATGACCCAACCCATTAGTGACAACCAGGGTGTGGTTAGGTAGTCTCAGAAGAGAAAATGAGTTCTGTACACAGAATAGCAAACTGCTTTGTGGCCATGTAATGAAGGGCTTACACTTTTCCAAAGGGCCAACAATTGCTTTCACGCACATGAGATAGTATTTTAAAGCAGATAGTAATTCTTAGAAGTTGTCATTAATTCTTAAGTTGCCTTAGACTTGAGTGACTGGTATCTTTAGTTGATGGCTTTTATTTTTTTCTTGTTTATAACAGTAAAGAAGAACAAATCTATTAACTTTTGAGCCCAGCTGTTTAATGATATAAAAACATGTTGGAGAATGCTGTTTAATGATATCAACTGTGTTTGGGGCTCATCTTTTGCAACAATTCTGGAAATCCATCAAATAAGCATACTATATATAAATATTTCAATTTTGCTAAGGCCCTTATAATAGATATTATGAAGCAGAGTTTTCACTTTTGGAAGTTTTGCTCTTGGAAATATTTCATCAAGTCATAGAAGTTTTGAATAAACTGTTTAAAGTTGGGAATAAGCAGAAAGTTGAATTGACTTGGAACATCATGCCTCTTAGAAACAAGAATAAATACTTGTACACAATTCTTTTTAAAAGTTTGTTTGGGACATAAACTCATGTTCACTGTTAATTCCCCAATGCCTAGTTTAGGAATTTAATACATTCTTATTGAATGAACAAATAAATGCTTTAAAAAATATTTAGCAAGTGGAAATTTCCCCAACATGTTGGGCTATTATACATTAAGGCTTAACTGCTTTTATATGTATACATAGTGCTTATAAACAGTTAATAATAAGAAATCCTCACAATGGCTTTAATTGTTTTCTTGATACTGGGATGGGAAGGGTTGTATTTTTGTGTGAAAATTGAATAAGGATAAAATATCCTCACAGATTCTTCTTCAGGTTAATTAAAAAAAAATAAGAAAGAGGAGCAGCCTGCTGTCTTCTGAGTGTTATCTTTTGATAAACATTGGGAGGCAAATTTAAACCATATGGATCATTTCATTTCTGTTAATGTAATGTCCATAGACTTTTCAGAGATGCCAGCCCCATTGCTGTGACGTTTGACTCACGGGGCAACTCTTAATGGTTGCCTGTGTTCACCATTGGCCTTGAATCTTTTTGGCAAACATTTGTCTCTGTAGGTCTGTGAGGTAATTGGTAATTGTTTGACTTCCTAGCAACAGGCTGACGAGGGCCAACCTGCTGTACTCCAGGGGGAGAGAGAGCAACTATATTGGGGCTTGGCCCTTGTGGAAAGGGAGCGGATTTGCTTTATTGTCAGCTTCTTCGGTGTTAAAATACATGCTTGGGAGGGGGTGACGAACACAGGTGTAGATCTGAGGTGTAGCCTATGCTGTTTATGACTAAGTATATTTCAGATTTTAGAAAATCTGTTACACCTAATGTTTCTGATTTGCAAGAATGAGGAGAAAAAATTCCAGTTGCAGCCAGATTCGACATGAAAATGTGCTTTTTAGTATTTGGTTCTCATCAAGTAATTTTCGCTCATTAGGTAAATACATATAAGGTGCCTGCCTTAGCCTTTATGTACTATGACCTTGGAATGAAGAGCTTTAAAAGTTGTAAGAATTTTTGTACTTACATATTTAGCTAGTCAGATAAACTAAACAGATAAAATAATGGCAAGGATGATTTTTAAGATCAGCCAGTTGCATTCCCTGAGGTGCCTAAAGACAATTATAGTCAGAGAAGAAGTTGAGGAGGAGGAGGAGGGTGGCCAGAATAATGAGTACAAACTATCCCCAGTCACCTACTGCCATTGAGTCACTTACCCCGCATAGCCACTCTATAGCGGCGTTATAGGGTGCCACCATGTGGGTTGCGACCCCTTTAGGGGTTGAATGACCCATTCACAGGGCTCGCCCGATTTATAATGGTAGCAAAATTACAGTTAAGAAGTAATAGCGAAAATAATATCATGTTCGGGGCGTCTGTATAAAGAGTTGTGGTGTTAGGAAGGTTGAGCACCGCTGCCCACTTTCCTACACGGTCAATCTCACGGGAACCGAGAGCTTCGTCTTCTCATGTGTAGCAGCTGGTGGTGTGATTCACCTCACAGTCAGCAGCCCGACACTTCGCCTCCAGGGCTCATTGTAAGGCATGTGGGCCACGTTGGGTCAGATACCGAGGTGTCCTGGGCCTGAGGCCTAAGTAGAAACAAATTTCATAAAATGCTCTTAATGCAAACGCACTGCATAAAGTCAGTGCTGACTCAAAGTGAGGCCCTGTGGGTTTAGGGGATTGTAACAGTTTATGGGAGTAGAGAGCCCGGTCTCTCTCCCATCGTCCAAACTAGAGGACTTAAAGTGCGATGGCAAGGCAGCAAAGAGACACTAAAGCTGCTCAATTGTTGTACCGTTTAAGTGATGATGAATGGGTTTGGGCAGAGTTGTCTAGGGGGGTGTTGCACACCTGGAACGATGGGTTCTTGAAAACACAGTGGCCATTTTCACAAGGTGACATTTAGTTTGTTCAGTTCCTTAGTCCCATGTTTTGGGGGAGAAAGAGGAAGCTTTCTAATCACGCAACGTTACAGTCTTGGAAACCCACGAGGACATTTCTGCTCTGCGCGACCAGGTTGCATGCGTTGAAACTGACTTGATGGCAAAGTTTGCTTTGAAGTCCAGTGTTGGAGCCTCTGTTTTAAAGCACAATTGTAATCTAGTTGGTGTTTGGCTAATGGGGAGAGCTGAATCATGCTGTTCTCCCTCTCCCACCAGGCAAGAGAAACAAACTAACAAAAACACAATTCTCACAAACAAAAACCAAATTTCTGTAAGTGAAAAGTTTTTTTTGGTTTTTTTTTTGGGGGGGAGGCATCACTGCCTCTGGTGGTCGTGGGCGCTACGCAGTGCCGCTCCTGAGAGCCACTGCTGGATTTGAACCGCCAAGCCAGTCCTGCACTCAACCACTTTCGCCAACGGGGCTCAGCCCAAGAGAAAAGTTTTAAAGTAGAATATTGTCTATTGGGAACTATAGTTGGCAAGGAATTAAATATGAGGGTAAATTAAAAAAAGTATTGCTGTAGTCATCAGACTTCAAACCCACTGCCAAAACACAGAGATTGAATGTACAGTTTCTGAGACTCTTTAAGGGAGCGGGTAGACTTATCTTGCTCCTAAGAAGTGCTTGGTGGTTTTGAATTGCCCATCGTTTGTTAAGCAACCTAATGCCTGATCCAAAGTGCTGTGGGAACAGGTCCTGCACGAAGGGACATGAGGGCGGTGGAGCCAACCAATTGTGCACACAGACTCTGGAGATCAGGCTCCATGGCACAGATCTAACTTTATTTTAACCTTTGCAAGGCTTATATATGCTTCATTGACCAGTCAGATTATTTCTTTCACATGTTTCCTTGTTTCCAAATATATCCTTATAAACTCATGGGTTTGCAGCATAAAAAATGATAGGCCCACACTGTGTGCTATGTAAATGAGATGCTTCCAGCTGAGTTACATAAATGAGATGTAGCTGACTGAGTGAGCCAGTTCAATTGTCTTACAAGACTATTTTGTCCAGTCACATTACAGGACCAACCATCCAGTTGCATTGTAGGACACTATCATCCTATAGTATTACAGGATCTTACTGTCCAATTATATTACAGGATCTTAGCTGTAACTAGGGGGAAGCTAGACACATTCTGATAGGCTGTGTTTCAGAGATTGAAGTGGAAGGTTGTCAGATGAACTGGCTTCTGGTCTTATTTACCTCAAGACAGGAGTTTTTTCCAGGAGTCATGGAAACGCAGGATACCATCAGCTTCGACTTAACTCATGGCTGGAATATTCCAGGAGACTTGAAATCGTGGGTTCCAGCTACCTATGGGCAAAGATTACTACCCAGTGCTTCGAGACCACTCCAGAAGACGCAGCAGCACCCTGCACTTTCTATACCTCTCTCCCAGATCCACAGGTCCTGCCAGGAATACCCCCGCACAGTGTTATCATATAAAAATCATAGAAACCTTTATTAAACAATGTTTCTTGACATTTACCCCATGTAGAGCTATACATTTCTGAGGGTGGTGGTTTCTTCTCGATAGCTGTCCCTGAAAGAACAGCACAGATATGTATTTGGGTCAGGGGGCAGGGCAGTGAGGTGAGGAAGGTTGTGTGTGTGTGTGTGTGTGTGTGTGTGTGTGTGTGTGTGTATCACGCTCCCTAACAATGTCAGAGGGACATCAGCACTTGTAGAGACAACCTATGGGTTAACACTATGCTGGCGCACAAAAGCACTGTTGTCTCTAGAATTTTTGGCACACCTCCCCACATGCCATCAGTCAAGGTGGGGTGGGCCTTGCTTCATCTCTGTTCAGTGGGTGGAGAGATTTGCCTTTGATTTTCATTGATTTGCCTTTGCCAATCAATGGAGGAGGTGTAGGAGAGGTTGGGTCCTGTATGGAGGTGGGGTGGGCCTGGTCTTCCCCCACTCACTAGGGCAAAGGTTGCTGTTGGTTCTGTCCATGTATACTGTGGTATTGGATTGTGTTACACAGACCTTTGTTTCTCCCCCAATAAGAATCTGCATTTTTAATTAGAATTCTTAATAAGAATCAACTGTGGATTGAAACTTTAAGAACTATTTCCTGTGTCTAAATAAAATGTAGCTTCTAATACAGGTTTGGAGTCAGTATATTAGGGTAGAAATCAGGAGCGTTGGGGTTGTTCAAGCCCTCCAGGTGTGCTATCAGAAAAAGGGTGAGGCTTACTTCTACTGGCAAACCTTGCAACCCGGGAAACTACACTGTATGCAGTGGGTTAAGTTTTTTGGTGTGGTGGTTAAGTGCTAAGATAGACGAAGATGACTATGGTTCGAAGCCACCAACAGGAGGAAGATATGTTTCCCTAAATATTGACAAGAGCCCAGACACTCTGTGGGGCAGATCTCTTTTGCCTTAAAGGATCATCAGGAGTCAAAATGGACTCCTCCAAACAGGATTAACCTCCCATCCTTGTTTTCTGGTGGATATGCAGATTCTCTGGGGCCCAAACTGGTTGTAACTAATTTGAACACCTGCTGTGGAAGGTCTTTCATCTTGTTTTATATTGGTAAATGTTTGCATGGCCATTTTGTGACTTCACTCTCAAGGACACAGGCTATGTCATGTTTTGCTTTTATATACTTTATTTTCAGATTTAACCTGTTATCTGATTCCCAGAACTTTCAATAAATAGATCCTGAATGCATGAAATAATAATGACAGGCTGCCCATTTATAAACCAACAGTTTTCTTTAATGTTTATTTTAGGAACGATTTATTTATTTGAACCAGAAGTTAGATACTCCTCTAGACACAGAGTTCTTTTCAGGAAAGGGAAGTTTGTCTTTGTATCTCCTGAGACCTTTGGCTGACTGATTAGATGGAACTACTTTTGTAGCAAATATACAAGGCAACAGAGGGGAAGACATGCATATTGAAGGGCTGTTTTCATCCTTCCCAGTGAGTCTCAACTCTTGGGGCCAGTTCTCCGCCGTCCCCTAAGGTTGCTGGGTGTCTGCATCAACTCAGTGGCAGTGTGTTTTCAGTTTTCCTATGGCTTCCACATGTTCTTCGTCACAGCTGAGGAAGTCCAAGGTGAGAATTTTTGAGGATGTTTTGCTCCCTTACTGGAATGTGGCTATACTGTACTATCTAGAGCTGTCACAATGGTCTTGCATCTGAGATGAGAAAGCTTAAAGGTGGCAGAGCAGTAGAGCAAGCGGAGGCTAGTTCCTTGACGATATCCATAGTCACTGGATTGCCTGCTTTTGTAGTTGGAGTTAGAGGAGAAGAATGACACATACAGCTTTTGCAGTCGGACTTTAAGGTAGAATTGGCCAGATGCCAACCCTACCTAAAATGGCATGAGATTATGTAAACTCTTCTTGTTAGCAGTAAGAAAGACAACCTAATAGACTACAGGGGTGATTTTTTTTTTTCAGGAGTTGGCAAAAGTAGAAACCCAAATGACTAGTGTGCATATGAATCCCACTGATAGCTCAGTGATTAACAGATAACACCTGTTACTATCAATTTGATGCTGATTTCGACAGTGGTGGGGATGGGGGAGTGGCTAGATAGGCAAATCGAAGCAAAGATTTTTGTATGACCATTATATGAATCTGAAAATAGCAAATGTTGGGAAAGTTTAAATGGAAATTTTGTTGGTGACAAACTAGATCAATTAGGTGGCAAATAGGACCAATTAGGATGAGACTCCTGGTAGCAAGTGAAATTGACATACCCCAATAGCCAGCAATTCCACTAATTATTTTTTCTCAAGAATGTTCCAAGCTCATGCACAAAGATTACATACGTACAACAAAGTGCTCTTTGAGGTATTTAGCATAATACTGAAAACACAATCTAGCCTTCAGGTGGGCCTTTGCTTATCGTATTGACTTTTAAGGAGAGAATCCGAAGCAAATATGCCAAATTACCAGAGTTTCTTAAAACGGAGTCGATTGTTATTATTTTTACATTATTCTTGTTATAAAACTAGACTTTTGGTAATGTTATTTTTTTGATTCATTGGAAGGATAAATAAGATAATGTAAGAGAAGAGTAATGAGGTTAAGTCTGCAGGAAATCTGTGAAAATATATTTTAAAAGTAAATTAAGCCGAGTGTGGCACTACCGTGGTGGTACTGTAGGCTAAGCCTAGGGATGGTAGCTTCAAGGTTGGCGGCAGATCTTGCTTGCATCAGAGTTGCAAGCAGAGACGGGATCTGGGATGGGACATGCTCATTATTGGAGAGACCGGCACAAGATTGGTTTCAGGTTCTCAGACCTCAGCAGTCAGGGTATGACTCCTAATTATGGAGGACTCTCTAGCCCTGAATATATCAAGGGCATGTTCATTGCAAGTCCCTCAGGGAAAGGCTGCTCCCCTCCCTCCCACCTGGTAAAGGAGTGGTAATGGTCCACTTTCAAATGCGTTGCCTGAGGGGAAGCTGTCCACTGCTGGTTAGTGTTCATAAAAAAATTTCTTGGAGGCTGGAGCTATGTGGAGACGCAAAAATGGACTTTGACTGTAAATCTTACAACTTCAGCTTGGATACACTTAGATCCTAAAAAGTAATTAAAATCTTGCTGTTTTTATAAATAGAATTCAGGGAAATTATTTTAAGATTTTTCAGTTTTTCTCAAATTCACTCTGAAGGTTACTTTTAAGATAGTGGACTGAAGACTCACTTTTTTCCTGTTCTGAAACTCACTTTAAGTACCTTCAAGGGGTGGTTTTAGTACCTCCAAGTGAGTTGTTTTGGAGGGTCCTGGTGGTGTTGTTGAGTAAGCATCAGGCTATTAATTACTAGGTCTGCAGTTCAAACCCACTGGCTGCTCTGCAGGAGAAAGACCAAGCTCTATGGACACCAAAGATTTACAGCTTTAGAAACCTACAGAGGGTTGTTTTGTATTGGAAGTAACTTGATGGCAGTTTTTTTCCCCCTGGGGGCTGGGGGTGGGTGAAACTAAGGGCCTTTTCAAACTTGCACCTGGTCAGAAGCCTATTGCTTTCTAGATGTGCGGCATGACTGTATGGTGAGTGATTTCATCGAACACTTTTTACTCATTTGCTTTCAATTTCTTTCTTACTTTTTTGCTTTAAAATTTCTTGGCTATGCATCTCTCAACAGTTTTATTGTGTACTTTATGGTAAAGATTGTAAAACCTCTAGTGACCAACCATGTGCCTCATTTGTGGCACTGCACTTGTAGAAGAATTGAGCCCTTCTGTGGTGACCAGGCAGGAGTCTTGAGAATGTGGATTTAGTGAATCGGGGGATCAGGATCTGCTGCTGCTTGCTGAGATGTGCAAAATGGCAAGCACTTTCTACTCATCTGTGACCTTTTTGGAAAGCCCGAAAGTTGATTTTTGAAATCCAGTTAATTTTAATTCAGAGCCTGTTTTATTTCTGATGAAGTAGAGTTACCTACTGAGGATTTTATTAAAACCATTGCATACGCCTAGTGGGGTGAGGGGTATGCTAAAATTATAAAGACACTTTGCAAAATTTAGGTATATTTCACTTCATTTTTCTAATTACTTTCTGAGAGTATAAGGCAGGTGTTTTTTTTGGGGGGGGGCATCACTGCCCTCCAGTGGTCGTGGGAGCTCCCCAGCCTTGCTCCTGGAGAGCCGTTGCTGGATTTGAATCGTTAAGCCCGTGGGTCGCAGTCCCGCACTCAACCACTACGCCACCGGGGCTCAGCTAAGGCAGGTGTTTAAACAGTTTTTTAAGTCCTATTCAAACTGTGTGGAAATTATTGGACTAGAACTTACATTTTTTTCAGTTTCTAATTCAGTTCTTTATATAATTATTCTTCTCAGCACACAGTTCACTTAATACAGCAGAATTTTTCTGGAAAAAGTCATGGGTAAATAAGTTTTTAGTACAGATCATATTTTCACTAGTGTTATAGCTTGCAGGGGCAGTGAATTATTTAATGTAGCCTGCTCTTCTAACCAAAGCCTCTGACTACCACTGAGCAACCCTTTCCTGCATGAGTCTAGTTAGAAGGTGGGGAAGATATTGATAGGATTCTCTGGTGAGTCATTGTGGACAGGATTCCCTGGAATGTCACCCTGTTGTGTATAAAATGAGCTCTTTGAGAAGTGGTAAGGAGCCAGGAGTGGAGTGTGTCTGCTGGCCCTGACATCCTTGTGCAGTGAACCTCCAGAATTCATCAGACCTACAGCATCTAAAGAACAGGAACAGAACCAGGAGCCAGAGCATGGACCAGAGTGGACTTCCTTTCCTATGGAGCAAAGAAAGCTGAGGGCTTTTGTGTGGGAGGTTAGCCTGTGGAGTGGGATTCCTCTGGGCACTTAATTGGGAAAGTTGGATGTAAAGACTCACAGAAGTGGAGCTGATTGGTTGCCTTTGGGCTGGAGTTTACAGGAGTGGTCTGCCTGTGAGCACTTAATTCTGGGGGTTAGCTTTGCTGGCTCATGGAGTTTGAGCTGAGTGCTGAGACTTCCAGTGGACCCTTAGGGCATTTATTAGTAGATCTGACAGAACCTTGTAGCACATTCTGATAAAGTACTTTATCCTGAGTGTTTCTCAATGGCATTACAGCTTGTTAATATCCTTAATGTACTGAATTTTGTCTGAGTTCTGTGTAACCATTGCAGTGGATATTAGAACCTAGAGATCAGGCAGAATGCTAATGAAAACAACACATAGCTGTTTCTAATTTGAAACCCAGTAGTGAGATTTTTAAGTCAACGACTTACTCATTTATTGCCTCTTTTACTGTGTGATTAAAGTCACCAGGGGGAGTCCTGGTGGCAAAGAGGCTAAAGTACTTGCTGTTAACTGAAAGGCTTGGAGAAAGATGTACAGCTTGTTCTCGTCAAGATTTCATTATTGGGAAAAAACCCCTCTTTTTTTAGGTTTTTACTTTGGTTTATAGTTACTGTGAGTTAAAGATAACTTGGTGGCAATGGATTTGGTTTGCATGGTAGTTCTCACATGTGCAAGTTCTTGAATGTACAACTTAGCACTGGCGAGTTTTAGAGAAACAAACCCGACACCTTCAGATTTTTGAATCTTTTAGATCCATGTCATAAAGACTATAAACTTCACTTGTTCACTTGACTGTTACAAGAACCAGCTTGGTAGTGTGTGTTTCCCTAAGTGAGATACCTTATTGGGGATGGGAAATACTAGAAAGGATTGTAATACAGAAAAGTTCAGTAAGTATTGAAATAGGTTTTAACTTAGCCTATGAAGCATGATTTTCCAACATACCTTACTATCAAGATCATTTAAAACACGATTACAAAATTGTAGCAAAGGATTTTAATCAAAAAGATCTTTCAAAATAAGAGCGAATGGAGAGAATCACATTATTTCCCACAGGCATACCAAGCCAGCTTGGAAGTTCCATTTTTCTTCTCAGAGAAGTTGTTCTCTAGCCACAGACTACTGCGAATTGGCAGCAACTCAGAAAAGGGCCCTTCTCACTCACCCTTTTTAGCACAGACTGGCATCCATTGTCAAGAAGCTGCTGGTTTTCTTAAAGCCAAATGTTCAGTTTTCACGTGAAGGGTCTTCAGAGCACCTGCCACCCAGGGGGCTTCACCAAGTATTTGGAAACATTTCATTGATCTGTAATTGTAATTGTTCACAACCTGTTTGAAGTCATGTACATAAAGCAAACGACATAGTACTAACTTAAAAACCAAACCAAACCACAGCCCCTCAATTTATAGTGTTTGTAAATTCAGATGTATATAACCTTTTTAGTAATGGATACACATTCCTTGTTCACTCTTTACCTCAACGTTTTGTGCCTTTCAATGGAATGACACAAAGTACATGATTTATTATGTACAGCATGGAGGTAGGCTAAGGATTTTCAGAATTTAGTGGCTGAGTCTACATTTTCCACTCCTACTTACTATTTAGACACATCCAATTTGATTTTTAGATGGGTTTCCTAATGTTTTTAGAAATTTAAACTGAAGCAGTAATAAAAGAGATTCCACGATTGCCTGTTTAGTACAAATCTGAAGCAAATCTTTCCCAGGCTGAAGTTTTTTTAACCTGCGCCAGAAAACCCCTGTGTCTGAGCAGTGAACTTGCTTACTTTGTCTTCTGCCAGACCTCTGGGTAACCTTTGGGGCAGTTCTCTTGTTGTTTTGGGCATTTAACTCAAGATGTTTTAGCTTCTTCAGTGATTGGTTTCCAAATTGTTTTCTGCTGGTTTGAGTAGCATACAAAAGTATTTGTGCTCTAATTATTATAGGTTTTTATTTTGTTATTTTAGAATTTTCTTTCATATTTATATTTTGGACATTAGGGTGTTTTTTTCGTTGCTATTTTCATCATTTTATTTTCTTTGATCTCTTCATATTAGGATGCCTTAGGTTTTTTTTTTTTTTTTGTACATTTTGTTTTCTCTGCAGATCTGTCTAGATAAGGTTGTCTGGAGGAGAAAATAATGGGACTGATGATTCTGTGGGGACGTGGGAGATGTGGAGGTGGAGGAAAGGAGATGGTGCTGACCAACCCAGGGATAAGCAAACGAGTGATTCGAAGTCAGTGACAGGTTGGGTGTGAGAGGCCTGATAGGGCTTGATCAGGAATAATGAAACAGAGAGAAATTACTGGGACCCAAATGGAGGCTGAGCATGGTATTGGAGCAGGAGGGAAGTAGAAGGAAATGGAGGAGGTAAATGGGAGGGTAAGGGGCATTTATAGAGGTCTAGATGCAGGCATGTACATAGGTGAATACATTTATATATGATGGTGGGGAAATAGATCTACATGCATATATTTATAAGTTAGTATTAAGACAGCAGATGGGCATTGGGCCTTCACTCAAGTACTTCCTCAATGCAAGAACACTTCGTTCTAGTAATTGGTATTTTATGATGCTCACCTTCCTGCACGATCACTGAAGACAAATGTGTGCATAAGCAAAAGTGGTAGAAAGCTGGTGGTGCCCGGCTATCAAAAGATACAGCATCTGAGGTCTTAAAGGATTGAAGGTAAACAAGTGGCCATCTAGCTCAGAAGCAACAAAGCCCACATGGAAGAAGCAGACCAGCCTGTATGACCACAAGGTGTCAAAGGGATTAGTTATTGACTTCAAAGAACTAAAAATCATAACATTGCGTGCCCACCTTCCTGATATGATCGCTGACAACAAATGTGTGCACAAGCAAATGTGGTGAAATAAGCAGTTGGTGCCTGGCTATCAAAAGATGTAATGTCTGGGATCTTAGAGGGGGCACCAATTGCAGGGATCAACATGTGACCTCCTCCCTGTCTACATGTGACTGGGGTAAGACAACAGGGAAGTGGGTGATGGGACCTATTGGACAGTGCATGTTATGACAAAAATAATGATAATTTGTAAATTATTAAGGGTTCATGGGGCAAGGGTAGTGAGGAGGGAAGGGAAATATGGGGAGCTAATGCCAAGGGCCTAGGTGGAGGGAGTATGTATTGAGAATGATGAAGTCAATAAGTGTACAAATGTGGTCTGCAAACAGTGGCTATATGTATTGATAAGAGTTGTATGAGTTTCCTATAGAATGATTTATAAAAAAACCCAACCAAACAAAAAACCTACTTTTGCTCCTTAGAATTAAATCCCCTATAACAAGAAGGAGACTTTTTTCATTCCTCCTCCTTTCACAGATTCTTTCTCATAAATACTAACAATTAGATATACTTTGGAGATGCTGTTAAGCTGCCAAAGAATGCTCTGAAAGCTCTCTCATATGGTGGCTTATGCAGATGAAAAATTGACATATTAAATCTTAGTAAAGGTAAACAGTATATGAAAATATATTTTCAATCAGTGCTTTCTTCACTATAGCACTTATTGTTTAAATTGGGAAATTACCTGAAATAACAAAGTAGTATAAATATATATATACATACGTACATACGTGTGTGTGTGTGTGTGTGTGCTCACGCACACACCCACACCTCACCCACACCTACTCTACAGACATAGTGGCCCAATTATTTCACTTCCTCAACATATAAGAGCCTTCCTTCAGATTTCTAATTTGACTTCCTTAGTGTAGTAAGTGATAATAAAATTTTTGTTTAGTATCAGCTAGTGAGTTTATTTTCCTGGCATTACTAGACTACCTTTGAAAAGGATTTCTGAATTGATGCATGTTTTAGTATTTATCTTGAACTGTGACAGAAGAATATTGTCTTGTCGATCCCTTTATTAAGTCAAAGCAGTGGGTCTTGTGTAATTGAGTTGGGGTTGCTTTGCTTACCATTTCTGTGTGTGTGGCTTTTGGACAGTCAGTCTGATGATAGACCCTTTTAGAGAAATTGTCTTTCCATCATCATTGGAACTTGTTTGAAGTTGTTTGAAGGTTCTGTTCCAGGGAACAGAAAATTTTCCCTGGAAAATATGGGTGGACTTTTCTATTTTTTAAATCTGAATTATGAGCTCAGTTCAGCTGACTCTCAGGGCAGGGCAGTGTCCCCTTTCACTTGCTTGTAACTGCAGCACTTCATGCTGTGAGTAACTGCAGATGCCTTTTTTGCCATAAGGATTCTTTTGTTGTTGTTTAAATAGGTTTTGGTTACTGTCTATTGAACATTTGAAGCCAAATGTGATAAACAGAATTTCTAGTTTTCAAAGGGTCATCTTGAATTGTGCATCAAAATGACATTTAGTTTTATGTTTAGAAATTAAACAACGTTAAGTGGTTTAATATATCCAGTAAGCTAAATATGTTGCATGAGTTACCATCTCCTGCCCTTTGCTCTCCTTAAATAATTGAAAGACAAAATGGGGATTGATTTTGGGTAACTGAATTCAAAATCATAGACGAATGTCAAGTACTTCCTTGTGTCCCGTCCAGCTGCAGTTACATGTAGCCCATAAGAAGGTAGGAAAACCATTGAATCAAATGGAAGATATAGTGAGTCAGTGGGCTGTCTGACAGTTCTTTTGTTGTTTCCCCCCCACTCCACCTTTTTAAAATCCAAAGTCCAATGTCCCATCTTTCACCACTTATGTGAAAGATGACAAGTTCTGAGAATAATGGGAAGTAACATACGATTCAGCTTCAGGAAATGGTTTCACATGTTGCCCGTGAATCCTTGATGACTTGGGTAAAATGGAAAACAGCTGTGATTTCCAAAGCCCCTATAAGTTTCAAATGCCAGGGCAGCCCCTTTTATGAGCTGATGTAATGAACAACCTTGCCCACATGCCTCTGGTGACTTGCTTTCAGTTTTCTTCGCAAAAATGCAAACTATTTGGGGCACTTTCATATTGCTAAATGAGAACTTGTGTGCATTTGGCACCATTAAGCAAAAAAAGTCTCGAGAGATGGGTTCGGCTAGAAATTGACTACATTTTTGTGGGAGAATGGGTGAAAAGGGCAGTTTCCTGTGTTGCTGCCAAAGGGTCTGAACAATTTGTAGTAGTTTGTGGCTAGAAAACAACTTCTATGAAGCAAAAGCAGCAACTCCAAACTGGCTGTGGGTATGTGTGAGAAAATACTTTAAAAAAAAATTCTGTTGTTAAAATTAAAGAAAACTTTTCTAAAGTGAATCTTCAATGTCAGGTTCGTTAAATGGTGTAGGCAAAGTCTGGAGAAATATATTTGGAGCCTGCACAAGTTGGGCACAGTGTAATTCTTATTCAAAGGTAACATTTGTACTTAGCTTTTATTTAGCCATGAACTTGGATGGTAATACATTTGTTTCTTGACTTCAAGGTGCCAGTAAACCTTGGTGTCTAGGAATATATTTTACAGGAATTTGTTTTTTCAGGAGATTCCAATAAGCTATTTAGAAATCTCTTAGCTAATGTGGGCTGTGGGTTTCATTCGATATTAATGTGCTGATTAGATATATACATATTTCTGTGTGTGTGTAATTGCTAGTACTTATTGTGTACTTTATATATTCAAGTATAAGTTGAGTTTTTCCAACACATTTTTACTGCAGTTTTGGTGGTAAAATTAGGTGCTTCTACTGATATTCAGGTTGGCTTATACTCAAGTATTGTGGTATTACTAGTAATGTAAGTATGATGTCTTTATATTGATGAAATATTTTACTTCTCTGGATGAGGGAAATAGCTGAGAGAGATTAAGTATTTGCTGAAATCATGGAGTCAGAAAGCTAGGATTTGGAGTCTGATTGTCTTAAATAATTATTCCAGAATACTGATTTAATAGAATAAAAATCTGAAGGTGGTTCTTGTAGAATGACCTTTGATATGCATAGTTAAGATAGACTTGATTTACTTTTAATGTTTTCACTAAGCTCTTTTTTCAATTGGTGTTTCCAACACAGCTGAGTATCTTTGGATTTAAATATGTAATTTAGTTCTGGGCTCTGAATTAATAGTTACCACCATGTATCCCCAGGCACACCAATACTTCAATGTTCCAGAGCCTTCTTTCACATTGTTGACTTCAGTTTTGCTCTTTTTTTTTTTGATGCCATTTATCAGTTTTTCATTAAAATGCAGATAACTGGTTAAGATGTAGCCTTTCCATATCTTAATGTTTTGTTCTATCCTTCCATCAGCTTCTTTTTCCCTGCATATTTATTTCATACTTAGGCTCAGCATTTAGTGCAGTTGTTCTCATCCTGGTAGGTGATCGTGACTGTTGTCTTCTATGGTGGATAGCTAGGAAGTCCTTGGTTGGCATAAGGGGCGAGGTGCTTGCCTGTGAACTGGAACGGTTGGTCACGGGAACCCACCTAGCGGTGCTTCAGAGTCAAGTCCAGAGATAGCCACCCCCAAAGCCACCACCTTAGAAACCCTCTTGAACAATTCTGTGTACCCAAAGATCTCCCTCAAGGATTACTGGCAGCTGGCAGCAATAGGATAGGTGGATTTGTCATTTTGCAAAGACATTTTTGATTGTCACAACAAGGGAAATAATATTGGCATCTGGTGATGAGAGGCCAAGGCTTCTCTTGCACACAACAGCCTCCCTCTTCCCCATGACAAAGAATTACTCTGTCTAAAATGTAACCAGTGCCAAGGTTGAGAAACCTTGATCTAATTAACATAGGGCACAGGCAAATCTAATTAGTTAGAACTGGTTTCTGTCTTCAAGAGATATTTTTATGACAGTTCTACGCTGGTATTTGAATTAGAGTTTTGACGAAGAATTGGCCTGCCAGATGATTGAACAACTATGTTCGAAAGAAGTGTAGTCAGGTGGTTCTTTGGAAGTGAGGATGGTGAGACTCCATATTAATGTAGTTTTAGTGTTACCAGGATGGAGCAGTTCCTGGAGCAGGACAAAATCCTGGGTAGAGTGGAGGCTCAGTGAAAAAAGAGGAAAAGACTCTTAATGAGATGAGTTGACTCAGAGACTGCAACAGTGGATTCAGATGTAATAATTGTGATAAGATAGCACAGGACCAAGCCATGCGTTATATGTAAGGTCATTTTGACTTGGAACCAATCCAGTGGCACAGTACTGTACTCTAATAATTGGGTAAGTTTTTGTTTTCTAGAGCTGGATTGAGGCCTCTCTCTGTAGTCTGTCTGCCTTCCGGCTCCACTGACCTCCTATCTCACCTTGTGGTCGGTGCCACTGAAAGAGTTCCAGCCCATAGGGACTTCCATCGGCGTTCACAGCTGTCCTACGCCTGAGCCCTTTGCCGCAGCCACTGGGTCAGCCCATCTTGTTGAGGGCCTGCCTTTTTTCCTCTGTTCTCCCTCCACTTCGTGAAGTGTGGCGCCTTATTGCAGAGGCATCAGATTGCAAACCAAGCTGGCAGCCGTGGAGTCACTTCTGACTCGTGGCAAGTCGACAGTGCAGAGTGGACCTGCTTCTGTGCGTTTCCAAGACTCGCTGTGTCGTGGGAGGAAGCCTCATCTTCCTCCTCTGGTTACACTGTCAAAAAAGACTTTATATTGTAAACTGTTGTGTGACTTCATCTTAGCCATCGGCTATCTGTTGCCCATGGTGCACAAAAGTACCTGGCTTGGGTGGAAGAGAAACATTCTTAGGAATGGAAAGGAGGTGCATCAAAGACAGGTTTTATTTTAGTTTGGCAGTGATGAAGGTCTTGCTAATTTGAGTCTCAGCAATTACTGACTTTCAGCTAAAGAGTGGGTGGGTTGAACCCACTCAGAATCCTGGGAAATTCATTGGAGCGATTTTGCAGTTGATGGCAGCTACCACTATAGGACTCAGCCGTGTTGATTAGTTGCACGGACTGAAATACAAAGGATAAAATGAGTTTTTAGGTAATCTTAAAAAGACATTTCTAGGCTGAATACCTCTCAAATACCTTGTGAAGTAGATAGATTGACGAACTTTTGCATCTTACTACCTGGAGAGTTCTTGGGCCTGACTTTTATAAACTACAGAAAAGACCTGTGGGGCTTGTGTGCTTTTTTGTGTGAACTTTTGCTTGTGACAAGTCCGACTAGTTTTTACTCCATTCCATTCTCTGCTCTTGAGCTTTTTACATATTCTCTTAAATAGGCATTTCCCACAGTGAGTGGCAATTCTTGGTGTACTGCCTGTGTTTGGTCTTCTCTAATTCCTAGCATGATGCTGGGTCCATGGTAAACTTTTCCTAAAAGTTGGAGGAGTGAATGGCAGTGAAGAGAACTTCACTGCTAACTTCTTTGCAACTTGAACACTGAATAATAGAAAATGGTTGAAGGGTAAGTTAAAGGTGTAGTGTGTTTCTGAAAAGGTCAGTAAAGATAGGTTTTGTGTTCTATTATTGGCTGAGTGTGTGCTGTATACAACCATTTCTTTTAGAGTAATCGGTTAAAGTTTACATAGCTATGTCATTTGGGAATTTGTATGCAAATTGGCGACAAGAATTACATTTTCCACCTTGTGCCAACATTTTCATTAATCGTATGTACACATTCTTTTTTTGATGTTGAAAGTCTAGGAGACTGAGGCTAGCACACAAACCTGTGCCCTTGTCCAGGATTGCTGCCCAAAGGATAGCCATTTCCACAGCTTGAGGTAGTACCTGCTTATTCTGAAGAGCTTTCGGTGTGGCTTTTGTATGCTTTCAAGTATGATCTGCCTTTTAAATCTATCGTCTTCCTATTGTCCCACAGCAATGATCCTAAAAGTCCTACATGATTTCCCAGTGGCAGCACTCTTGGAGCATATTTCATTCTGGGCTGAACCTTTTATTCCCTCTTGAGCAAATATGCTTGCTTCCTTAGCCTGTACTGTCTTGGCCCTTGAATTGCAAAAGTCATAGCTTCATTTAACTTTGGGCCTTATTCACTCTTGTGCATTAGCGTCACCATTGGTGGCCCGGGTCAGAACAAATGGCAAACTCTATAATGTGTGTGCTTTGTTTCTCTGTTGCATTACATGAAAGCCTTTATTAGATTGCCTCAACTTAGAAATAATTATGGGAGATGCTGTTTTCCTTAGTATAAGACCCACTTGGCAGGGCACCAGCACTTATCTCAAGTGGCCACACCATTGGGTTTATCCTTTGCAAACTGAGCACGCCTGATTGCACAGGTGTTTTGCGTGGTTGAGCAGATTATATTTAGACAATAAACTGTTATGTCCGACAGTGATTAGAGAAATGGGACAGAGTTTATGCATGGACCACGGTAGTAAATGAATTCAAGAATCTTCTGAAATATTTTCATAAAAGAAGAAAACAGGTAATTTGTTTGAGAATATATTCTTGTCTTAACATTGTTCATCCTGGAACTCATACCTTGTGCTGGACAGTTTTTCTGTATGAATAATTGCTGCTACAGTTCATTGTCTTCAAATCAGCTCTGGCAAACTGACCTTGTGGTACACTTGAGTCCATTGTTTTGAACGTATGTGATACCATTTCTCCAAGAGCTTCTCTTACTTTTGTCATGGTATATATAGTTAGTTGTTTTTCATGATATAGTCAATACTCTTCACCAACACTACCTTTTAAATAAATGACTAGTAGTACCCTTTAATTTAGTTTTTTTGGGAATAACAATTAAGCATACTTTTCCCTATCCCCCCCCCGAAAATTAATAGCACACCACATAAACCTGCCATTGAATAGATTCTGGCTCATAGTGAGCATGTGGGATAGAGTAGAACTGCCCTTGTGGGTTTCTGAGCCTGCAAATCTTTAGGAGAGCAGAAATCTTCATCTTTTCTCCAGAAGAGCTGCTGGGAGGTTTTGGACTGCTGCCCTTGAAGTTAGTAGCCCAATGTTTAATACACGACATCACTCACTACACCAGCTTAAAGAAGAAAGACACCGAGAAGTGAATTTTTTAATTCACCTTAGGAACATTGGATTTTCAGTGTCATTTATATTTTTTGTTCTCATTATTTTTTCTTTTTATGGTACAAGTGTGGGATAGATGGCCAAGAAAGTGCTTCGGTTATTAGAGATCTGTCATCAGATTTCTTGGTATCAGTTAAAGGTTGTGGCTGTGAATTTAAATTGAGAAGAGTTATTATGGTTGTGTTTGACTCCCTGCATTAAAGTCTGAAAACCCAGTGTAGCTGTAACCACACAGCATAGTGGGTTTGGTAGCTGGGGAGAGGGGCAAGGGTGCGAAGGGTGTAATGATAGACTGTGGAATCCACGTGACCTAAGGCAGGTAGTGAATACTGGGCAAGGGAAAGTGATTAGAAGTAGACTTCTTACAGGGTCCTTGAGATATTGAACAGAAAAGAGAAGATAATCAAAGGCGATGGTGCAGGAGATTGAGATGATAGTAATTATAGATACTGGGCAGAATTTTTTAGGAAATCATTTTAGAGGGTCATGAATGACATTTTGGAAAGGTGAAACATTATGAGAGGTGTCATCTAGCTTATGCAGAACTTGTGCAAGAGTTTAAAAAAGACCACTTGTGTCCCCCCTTCCACTATCCTCAAGAAGTCCCCTAGCAGGGAGAAAGTTTACTGAATAGAGGGCTAGGGTGGATTTTACCAAGAGTGCCCACAGTTTTTATATGCTTTAGCCTTGATCAGGGTCACTGATTCAGAATCAATTCAATGGCAACAGATTCATCCTTTTTTTTTTAATGTTTCATTAAGATATAATTAATATAGCATACAATTCAATAGTTCAATCATACTAGGAAAGACTGTGCAACCATCACCCCATTTAACTTTGGAACATTTTCTTCCTTCTTGAACCCATTGATGTTGACTCTCCACTTCTCCCTCACCTCCCCTTCTGTGCCCCCACGTAATTAATAGTCCAGATGTTGTTTCATAGATCCACCCATCCTGCCTTCCCGCTATAGAAAAACATGCAAAACCAAACCAAAAAAAAAAAAAAAAAAAGACCCAGCAGCACTGACCAAATGAAATAGAAAAGAATGCAGAAAATATTTGGGGGGAAAAAGAAGAAATTCATGGATCAAAAGGGAGATCTAATTTTACATTCCCAGCCTAACTGCAGCTGCTGAAATCCGCTTTACAGTGCTCTTTGTCTGCTATTAAGGCTGTTCACATTCCTGAGAATCCACACCTAGACTCTGCAAATCAATTTCGGCCTACCACTACCTTTCACACACTCTGCAAACGAAGAATTTCAACTCTGGTATACTGTTCCCTCCTTGTATCACACAGGCTACGGAGCTTCTTCCCTGTGGACTTGGCTGACTTGAGACCTAGATGGCTGCTTGTCTTGAGACAAACCCTTAAGCCCCTGGCACTATTGTTTTCTAGTACTGGGCACCACCAGATTTCTTCATCACACTTTTGAAGGAGATCACACTCACAGCTTAGCACTAAGTGATCTCCTTTTGAGAGCGAATACTGAACAAGTCACAACAACTATGTACTTATATTAGGCTACAATCAAGTGAGAACTTAAAATAGGCAATGGGAAGCCATTTCAAAACTTTCCATTAAAACTTTACGGGTGCACCTTGTTTTATTATGCTTAGATATTGTTGTTGTTTACAGTACTATTATTTTTCAAATGGAAGGATTGTGACAACCCTGCATTAAGTAAGACTACTGAAACATTTCCCCAATAGCATCTGTTCATTTTGTGTCTCTGTAACACATTTTGATTATTCTCGAAGTATTTAAAACATTTGCTTAATGGTGACACACACTTAACAGACTGGTGCAGCATATTGTAAACATATACATTGGAAAATACAAATTCGAGCCCCTTGAGTTATTATGATGATCACTTTATTGCTGTAGTCTGAATTCAACATAATGTAACTCCAAGGTGTGCCTGTGAACTGGGTCGGGATGTAAATATTCACTTATAAGTTATAACCAGAATACTTTGAAACCCATTGCTGAAGAATATGGGAATAGATAAGTGAAATGGTGTGAAGGGCAAGACAGTGGAGATTTGTTTTAAATAGGAAAGTGTGTGTGTGTGCGCATGCATGTACACACATACACACTTGCACATACATTTCTGTATTCTGTATCTTAACTGAGAAAGGGGAGTATAGGTAATTGGAAACAAGTTAGATGTGTTATATATAAAAGTTTAAGATTTCAGGGTTTAAAGGCTCTCTGTACCAACCAGTAAAGCCTTTGAACATTCAGTGCCAGACTGAGAGGAGTTATTGGGAAAATGCCAGAAGTATATTGAATCTACTCTGAGATCATGAGATTTTTTGGAAAGCTGATCAGCAAGTGAGAGCAGACTTTTGATGCATTTTGGGTTATAGGGTAGGGCTGAATAGTTATGGGCAGACTGCTGAACTATTAGCATTAG